>VDFB02252616.1:116455189-116483776 GCA_007258455.2 Sequoia sempervirens
GTCTTCTCTATGTCTTGCTCACGGACTCTGATCTGATGATAACCCGACCGTAAATCAATTTTTGTGAAGTAACAAGCACCATGGAGCTCATCAATAAGCTCATCAATCCTCGGTATCGGGTATCGGTTCTTGATTGTCCTCTTGTTCAGGACCCGGTAATCAATGCACATGCGCAACGTTCCATCCTTCTTCTTCACCAATACAACAGAAGAAGCGGACGGTGATTTGCTAGGTCTAATGTGACCCATAGCAAGTAACTCCTTTATAGTCTTCTCGATCTCATCCTTTAATCTTTTAGGATGCCTGTAAGGAGTTATCATAACGGGTTTCGCACCCTCCTCGAGCTCAATGATGTGCTCTATCCCTCTATCTGGAGGTCTACCTGGCGGAATATCACTAAACACCTTGTCATGCTTAATTCTCAACTGCTGAATGTCCGGATGATACTCTGTCTTTTGCTGTCCCTCCTGTAAAGGTGCTAAATGACACTCTGCAGCCCACTCTACCATGTCATGACGCATGAGCTGCTCCATTCGGCGAAAGGAAATTGTTTTAAGGTCGCTGTCCCGTATTGCCTTAAGTATGTGTGTCTTCCCGTCGACCTCAAAACGGATCTCCATGTCTTTGAGACGAAGTGTAACCTCCTCCAATGAATGTAACCTCTTCATTCCCAAGACCAAGTCAATATCTCCCATATTAACAACGTAATAATCTGCCTTGAACTCATAATTGTTCAGGCGTAAGGGGAGATCCTTAATCATGCGTTCGCATCTCAAAGTGTATCCATCTGCCACTTTGACTCTGATGCCCTCGAACTCCTCAGTGATGAGTCCTCGTTTCTCAACGAATCTAGCATCTATAAAGTTATGCGTGGCTCCTGTATCCAATAGGGTAATGACCCTCTGTCCTACTAATACTCCACGAAGCCGAAAAGAACCCTCCTGCTGAATGCTAGATAAACGGGCCTCCTGTACCTGAAGCTCGGGCTCTATCTCTGCTCTAGGCTCTGGAGCCTCTGACTTTGAATCATCTGAATGCTCTGGCTGATCGGAATTTTCTGATTCTGAGTCCTCATAATATGCCCACATCACACGATTTGCCTTGCCCTTAGGTCTTAGAGGACAATCGTGACTGGCGTCATATGGTCCCTTGCAGTAGAAACAAAGCTTCTTCCTGCGAAGGTCATTCAGGGCTTCACGATCCAAAGGTGGGAATGCTGATTTACCTTTCGAATCGTTTTTATAATCTGATTTGTCTTTGTTATAATCAGATTTATCCTTGTTTTTATTAAAGCCCTTATTATCTCTGAAAGATGAAGAACCTCTGGAGTTGAATCTACTCGACGGGGCTGCGAACTCCATGTTACGTGCTTTCTTCATCGCCTCCTGTAATGACGGAGGATCAAAGGCTTTGATCCAACCTCTCAGTGGCTCGGTCAAACCCTCCATAAAGAGTACTACCAATCTCCTCTCTGATATGCTCGGAACCATGACGGATAGCCTCTGAAAATCACTGATATAAGCCTCAAAACTGCCACTCTGCCTCAACTGTGCTAAGTCTCTGAAGTAGGTTTCCGGATCTTTCCTGTCAAACCTCTCCACCAATCTATCCACGAACTCCTGGTAGGTAGTGATCCTGTCGTGCTGTAAAGTCACCATGCCGTGGTGCCACCAGTCGTAAGCTACTCCCTCGAGGTGCAGTGTAGCATACCTAATAGCGTCTCTCTCAGCCATCGGACGCAAAGTGAGGAATGTATCAAGCTTGCTAATCCAAGCTTGGGCTGTCATCTTCCCACTACCATCGAACATCACCAAATTCAGCTTGTTTGTTGCATGTTTCAAATCGTTGTTCTGGTATCTGGGTCTCCAATCCTGACGACCTCTATGATGCTCTCGTCTCTGTGTAACAAAACGGTCAAAAGAGATCCGTTCTCTGACTGCAGGAGGTATCAACTCCCACTCCTCGTTCGCTGCCATAAGGTTATCAGCAAACAAATCCTCGTGCTCATCATCTGGTACAGCCTCATCGGGCTCCTGTCTCGTGAAAGTAGGCCTAGTAGGCCTATCTGCTGTCCATGACACTATCCTAGGAGCTCTCCGTGACCCTGCCTCACTCCTGTCATCGTCACGATGTGGTGACGGTCTCCTCGGAGTACCTAATCTCTGTAGTTACCCTTGTCAGCTGGCATACTTATTACCTCGATTCATTGTCGGCACGCCGCGTGAATCTCACGGGTGCATACCGAGAATACTACGCATGCGTCGATCTCTTTGCGGTATTACATTGGGATCTCTGTTCTAGGTATATCTATTCTCTCAGCCCTATCATTCCTGTCAGCCATGATTTCCGGCTGCTTGCTCAAACTGCGTTGCCTTTCAATCACGTCTGCGAGTATAGTACCTGTATGTATCAAATTCCTCTGGCTGCATGTGATGGCTAAACCCTCAGGATGGCAGGATTTAGCTCTGATACCACTGTAGAAACCCTAGTTTCCCCTTTTTCTGTCTCTGGCTGACTTTCTGAAGTTTTTTGAAGGTTTTTGATGTTTTGTGATTTTTTGCAAATTTTGGGTTTTTTTGACAATAAATGAAAAGTACGGCTTTCCTTGAAAATAATAATAAATTCTATAAAATTGCTAGATCTTCAATATGCTTAAGGAATACAATATAGAATGAAGGCGTTCCTTTATTTAATCATCTGGCATCAATACAAATAAGATTTTTGAAGCATGCAATGAAAGAACAACAATTTTTATTGAAGAAACCTGGTAACCAGCAAGCTGAAGAAGGTACAGATTTGTACGGCTGCAATGAATGATCCACTTCTCCTTCTTTCTGATGACTGCAGATGGCTCCAGCAATGTTGGCGCCTCCTTTGATGCAAGTTTGAAACAAATATGAGAGGCGTTTCTCTCAAAGGAAGAAACACGTGTTTTTGAACAGGTACGGCCTGACAGGAAAGTACGGCCTGTCAGAAACAGCAATTAATGCTGTACGGCTTTCACAAAATCAATGCTTGAGTCTCTGAAATGGGCGCCTTGATGAATGGATAAGCTCTGGATACAAAACACTGAAGAATCTCTGATGATAGACAATCTCTGAAGCTCTGTAGTTTCCTCTGGATGAGAAAACCCCTGCTGGCAATAGATCAAGTGATATTCCACACTCTCTGAATTGCTTTCCGATGGAGATGGCTCGTTCCCCAAGGAATTCGAACACGAAACCCTAAAGTCTCAGGCTCAGATCAAAGTTGATCAGTTTCAATTCTCAATCATCTCATAATGGCTCAAAACCCAAGGCAAAATCCTCTTAATGCTGAAAAGTGCGATTTCCTTAAGAATAGGGTTTTAATGAAATATTCATATTTTAATCTTTTAATATTTCAATAGTCACAGCTGAATATTTTAATATAATTTAATTGTCACTTTTGGCCCCTTCTGATGATGGGCGCACCCCTCAAGGCAAATCACTTAAGTTATAATATAACATTATAACTTTATATTATAAATCATTAAATAATTAATATTTAATCAATATAATTAAATATTAATATCTTCCTCGCTACTCATTTGATTACCGCCTGCCTCCGTTTAATTTAACTCGGTGATGCTTCGATGTCGCCAAGCCACACCGCTAAAAATAGCAGGGTCCCACGTCACAGAACCGCTAAAAATAGCAATTCGCAAAAGTCTCCGATCGAGCCAAAACGAAATACTACGATCAAACTCGCTAACCTGCGCCAAGCTTCGGCGACCCTCTATCCAGTTCACCACGAGGGTCGTGTAATAGCCAACTCGTACTCCGAGAGATGTCACTAAGAAGGGGACATGACATCCATTTCCAAAGAAAACCAAAAAAACCCAGAAAACGTTACTAATTTTAGAAAATTTATAAAAATAGCAGTTTTCCTAAAATTTAGGGATGAAAAATTGAGATCTGGGTTTTGTAGGTTAAGCTGCTCTGAGTAAACCCAGATCGTCAGAATTTGAAAATTTCGCATTTTAACCCCTCATGCAAGACATGCACACCCAAATTTTGACCTTTTTGACTAATTTAACAAGACTTTTACTCATTTCTTCAAAATGTCTAAGTGTAACAAAAATTTTAATTTTGGGGTACAACAGGATTGCTTCGAGGAATGTAAGCCTCCTAGCTAGGCATTGCTTCTTGCTTGAGATATAGCGACTAGTGATGAGGTAGATGTAGTTGAGTGATTTATCGTGAGATTTCTGCATTGTAGTCTTTGTGTGGCTTTGTAATTCAGTTTTATGCATATTAGTGAGATTCTGGAATTGCATATTCATTATAGCTGATTGTTGTTTTTAATCACAAGTCAAAAAATACAAAAAGATTCATTCTGGGTATTGACTATTTCTCTTTGTTTGTGAGGGGCGCCCCTTTCCTATAAATTGCGGATTTTTTAATGATGTATTGAATTTTTAAAAGCAAATCGCCCTTCCTTGAGGGCCGTACCTTTTTGGTCTGTCTTGGAATTCGTGCATAAATTAAATGAGGTCTATTGGGTCAGTTTTGTGATTCAATCTTGGGCGCCATCATCCTAGGATCATTATGCATTCTGTCTCGTGAAATTTGAGTAAGTCTGGAGTGAGTTGTGAGCAAATTAGTGAGTTTAAGGGCTGCTGTTCATGCGTGTGAAAAACAGGACTATCAAAAAACAGATTGTCAAGTTGGTCTTTAGAGTGGAGTTTCTGATCTAAGCTTGATGTTTCAGTGAAGGAGATTCATTATATTGTTACAGCACTATTTAACTCTTGATTCATGTTCGTAACAAGGCTTTCTCTATCATGTTGTAAGTTGAACAGTAGTACTGTCAGCCTTCTCACTTATTTTCCTTAACTGTATTGTAATACTTAGCATCTCCGTCATATGGTAGCTCCCATTCCATCTTGGGTTGGAAAGCACATTCTTGACGTTGAGTTATTTCAGCATTCTCGCTTATTTTCCTTAATTGCATTGTAATTTTTAGTATCTCCGTCATATGGTAGCTCCAATTCCATCTCAGGTTGGAAAGCACATTCTTGACGTCGAGTTATTTCAGCTTATTAGTTGGTAGGGATCCTCTGACCACATGCTCGTCGTTCTCCGGCGCATTCTTGGTTAGAGTTCTTTGTATCAGCATTTCTTTAAGATCCTCTGACCAATGCTCACACCTTGCCCACATCGGGATCCTGGTGTACATTCTGGTTAGAGTTGCTTTCAGCATCGTTTTGGTTTAGAGCTAACCTTAACGGGTGCGTGTTGTTGGTAACTTGCAATTGGAAAAAAAAGAAAAAATTGGCTCGGTATATTTCAGTGGTATCAGAGCCACGCATCCTGCCATCCTGTGAAACAAACCGTCTATGAGTGACAAAGAAAAGAGATACTTAGCAAGGGAAGACAAGAAGGCTGCAAATTAGTTTCAGTGGCATCACGCTCCAGAAGGTTAGACAGCATCAGAGGTTTTGAGGGCTCATTGGGAGTCTTCTCAGGAATCAAAAATGGGGGATAATGAGAGGACATCGGGTGGTAACAGAGAAGATAGTGGGAAGGGAAGAGAAAGATCGATAAGTCCGGTGAAGAGATTTGAAAGGAAGATGGATGCCTTAATGGATATGGTATCTCTCATGATGGGGAAAGTGGGCCAGAACACAACTCCACAAAGCAACCCAGAACATAGAGGAGAACACAGTGCTACCAACTAGCATGATGGACATGCTGCTCAGCTTGTTTCAAACAACACATACATTTCTTCCAGGCCATTCAAACCCACCTTCTTGGCACCAGTAAACACTCAACCTGATCCAGAAGAAAATACTTCATTTGTTGAACAGTTGAGACTCGGCCGTGCTGAGTATGATTCTCTACCTGATGATATTAAGTTAGATATGTCTTACAATGATTTTATGGATCATAAAAGGAAGAATAGAGGACAAGGAAGACATTATGAACAAAGAAAAACAATAGTACATGGGGATTTGCATCAAGCTGTCAACAAGGTCATGCTTCCACATTTTGATGGGAGTGACAACAGCTCAGCCAGAGCTTGGATACAGAAGTTAGATAATTATCTAGCTCTTAGACCCATGGCGGAAGAGGAGGCGATTAAGATCGCTACGCTACACCTAGATGGGGTGGCGCACGAGTGGTGGTACCATGGCCTAGTCACCTTGGGTCATCGGTCTATCACTACCTATGATGAGTTCACCAATAGGCTCATAGAGAGATTTGAGAAAAAAGATCCTGAAGTACATTTCAGAGAATTGGCACAACTTAGGCAATATGGCACAGTTGATGCCTACATAGCTGAGTTTTAGAGACTCTCAGTTATGGTCACAGGAATCACTAAGAGGCGTTTGGTGATCCTATTCAGTGAAGGATTGATGGAGCCACTCAAGGGTTGGATTAAAGCTTTTGATCCACCCTCCCTACAGGAGGCAATGAAGAAAGCAAGAAACATGGAGTGGGCTGCTCCTAAAGCAAAGTTTCAATCCAAGCCAACATTTCACAGAGGGGATAAAGGGAAAAGACCTCATCACAAGGAGTTCAAACAGCATAAACCTCATGTCACAAGATTGGATCCAGAGACACTTAACGAACTCAGAAGAAAGGGGTTATGTTTCCGGTGTAGAGAAAAATGGTCCCAAGATCATGTTTGCCCAAAGGGAGTCAAATTTCATCAAATTGAATACTATTCAGCTGGAGAAAGTAATTCTGATTTTTTAGACCAGCAGCCTGATTTTGATGATAGTGAAGTGGAAAGAGCTCCAGAGAGTCCGAAGATGAAAAGGGAACTGGAGGTACTTTGGCTCAACTTTCGAGCTTTCAAAAGAATGAATCCTTCAAAGTTCGAGGGATGATTAAGGGGCAGCGAATAGTTGCTTTGATTGACACTAGGGCAACACAACTTCATTGATGAAGTTGTGGTGGCAAAGAAGGGGCTGCAAACAGAAGAGTTTGAAGGCTTCAAGGTTATGGTTGCTGATGGGTTTCACATCTCATACACCAAGAAGATCTCAAACATGACTATGCAATTGGGAAACTACGAAGTCAAGGACGACTTCTATGTAGTCAACATTGGAGATACGGATGCCGTTCTAGGCATTCAATGGCTACGTTCACTTGGAGAGATCTCCTTAAATCTGCAAACCATGGAGCTCAAGTTTCAATCCGATGGGAAGAGGGTAGTACTAAGAGGAATGTCCAATGGGGGTCCTCGGATTGTGTCATTCAAGAGAATGGCAAGGCTGATTCATCAGGATCAAGCTGAGTGGGCTGCAGAATGTATGATTATTCCTGCTAGTCCGGTTGAAACTAAGAGAGACTACCCTCTTGATATTTAGTCTTTACTCACAAAGAAGAGCAAGGTATTTGCTGATTTACCTGCTGGACCACCTCCTGAACGGGGTTCGGAGCATGTCATAGAGCTCAAGGAAGGAGCTAAACCAGTTATTACAACTCCATATCGGTACCCTAAGAAGCAAAAGGACGAGATTGAGAAAAACATTCAGGAACTCTTGGAGATGGGCTTCATTCGTCCAAGCAAGAGTCCCTTTGCTTCAGCAGTTGTTCTTGTGAAGAAGAAGGATGGTACCATTCGCATGTGTGTGGACTATCGTGCTTTGAATCAAAGCACCATCAAAAACCGATACCCCATTCCGAGGATAGATGAGCTCATTGATGAGCTATATGGAGCCAAGTTCTTTTCAAAGATCGATTTGAGATCGGGCTACCACCAGATTCGGATGAGAGGATCTGATGTTGAGAAGATAGCTTTTAGATGCCACTATGGCCACTTCGAGTTTCTAGTCATGCCATTTGGGTTGACGAATGCTCCTGCTACCTTCCAGTCTTGTATGAATAGAGTCTTTCAGAAGCAGTTGAGGAAGTTTGTATTGATATTTTTTGACATCTTGATTTTCAGCAAGACATGGGAAGAACATCTCAAGCACTTGGAGGAAGTGCTTAGCATCCTAGAATCTGAGAGCTTGTTTGCCAAAGAATCCAAATGTGAATTTGGAATGAAGGAGCTACTTTACCTTGGTCACATAATCAGTGCTGAGGGAGTGAAGATCGATCCTGAGAAGATCAAGGCAGTTGTTGATTGGCCACCTCCTAAGAACTTGACTCATTTGAAAGGGTTCTTGGGTCTTTGTGGATTTTACAGAAGATTTGTGAAAGGCTACTCACAGAATGCTGCTCCTCTTACTGACCTCACGAAAAAGGGGGCTTTTTGTTGGTCAGAAAAGGCTCAAACTACTTTTGATAAGTTTAAGGGGATCATGAGTTCTTGTCCGGTTCTGGCTATTCCAGATTTTTCCAAGCCTTTCGAGCTACAATGTGATGCATCCGGTGAAGGTGTTGGGGCTGTTTTGATGCAAGACAAACATCCCATTGTGTTTGAGAGCAGGAAACTAAGAGGTGTCAAGAGGACCTACTCCATCTATGATAAGGAAATGCTTGCCATTATGCATGCATTAGCTAAGTTCAGACAGTATTTGGTGGGAAGCAAGTTTGTGGTCAAGACTGATCACAATAGTTTCAAGCACTTCATGCATCAGAAGGGTCTGAACGAGAGGCAACAAAAGTGGGTGAGTAAGCTTCAAGCTTACGTTTTTGACATTGAGTATGTCAAGGGAAAAAACAACATTGTGGTTGATGCTCTATCTAGGAGACCCCATTTGAGCTCATTGTGTGAGCTTACTGCTGATTGGAAGGACATGTTGCTTGCTGATTATGCCAAAAATCAGTTTGCAACCAGCATCATTGAGGGTACTTTTCATGACGAAAGGTACAAGGTGGTTGAAGGGCTGATACACTACAAGGGTAGAATCTTTTTGGTGGCTGATTCTAAGCTCAAAAAGAAGATTTTGTTGACATTTCATGACATTCCGCTTGCTGGTCATCAAGGGTTCTTCAAGACATATAGGCAGATCCGGGAAAGATTTTCTTGGAAAGGGCTGAAAGGGGAAGTTCAACGCTACATTCAGGAGTGTCCCACTTGTCAAATGAACAAGAATGAGCATACTCTACCTGCTGGTCTGCTGCAACCTCTCCCTATTCCCAATCAAAAATGGGAAAGCATATCGATGGACTTCATCACAGGGTTGCCCAAGGTCCAAGGGAAGGACTGTATCTATGTTGTAGTGGATAGACTAACAAAA
This sequence comes from Sequoia sempervirens, assembly GCA_007258455.2. Lineage (NCBI taxonomy): Eukaryota > Viridiplantae > Streptophyta > Pinopsida > Cupressales > Cupressaceae > Sequoia > Sequoia sempervirens. Next base: position 116,464,350 of record VDFB02252616.1, read on the forward strand.
TTTGCTCACTTCTTCGCCATTACCAGCTCTTTTTTAGCAGCCCAAGTTGCTGATCTGTTTTTTCATGAGGTGTTTAGGTTACATAGGTTGCCAAAAAATATTGTGAGTGATAGGGACAGCAAGTTCCTAAGCACTTTTTGGCAAGAGGTCTTTAGAATGAGTGGTACTGTGCTTACTCCAAGCACTAGTTATCACCCCCAAACAGATGGACAAACTGAAATAGTGAACAAGTGGTTGGAAGGCTATTTGAGAAACTATGTTTCGGAGCAGCAAAGAGCATGGGTGAAGTGGCTTCACATAGGCGAGTACTGTTATAATTCTTCTTTTCACATGTCCATAAGGATGTCACCTTTCTTGGCTCTTTATGGTTATGAAGCTCCTAGCTTTGCTAATTTGGTGTTTGGTGATAGCAAAGCCCCTCAAGCCAAGGATTTGTTGCAGCAGAGTCAAGATATCATGAAATCATTGAAGAACAATCTTCAGATTGCACAGAATCAGCAGAAGATGTATGCTGATCAGCGGCGTGTTGAGCGCTCTTTTGAGGTTGGAGATATGGTTTATCTTCGATTACAACCTTACAGACAGTCTACTCTCAAGAAGAGTGGAGCTGAGAAGCTCAAACCTCGCTTCTATGGGCCGTTCAAGGTTATCAGAAAGGTGGGAGCAGTAGCTTATGAATTGGAGCTACCTTCGAATAGCAGAGTACACAATGTCTTCCACGTGTCTCGCCTCAAGAAGGCACTTGGACACAATGTTGTTGCTTCATCACAGTTACCACCTTTGGACGAAGAAGGACAGTTGGTTTTGATTCCAGAGGAGATTCTTGATTCCAGAGAGCATTCTTTGAGAAAAAGAACAATCAGAGAATACTTGGTGAAGTGAAAAAACTTGCCTATGGAGGATGTGACTTGGGAGAATGATGAGATTCTGCAGCATCCAGGTTTGCGATTGCTTGAGGACAAGCAATCTTGGGGAGGGCGGACTGTAATGTCCCCTTCTCGAGCTTGATCTTTCCAGTTGACCGTTGGCCTATTCGGAGACCCGTAGGCTACTCGGAAGGTGAAATTAGGGTTTCGTGTTTTGGAGGATGTTTTTGCTCGAGGTTGGTTGATTTAATGGCGGATTCTTTCTGGGTTTTCAGAGAGCTTCGCAGTGGTATGTTTCTCTTGGCATTCTGAGCACCTTCAGGAATTTACTATTTTTAGTAAATTCTATTTCTGACAGTGGTCCTGTTGCCTCGGCACAGTTGGCTTTCCTCTTCAGTCGACTCAGTTGGTTTGTTCAATTTTGGCCTTGGGATGCATTTTCGGAGAGATAAGCTCATTTCATTTAAATAACATTATATTTTAATGTTATATTACCCCCTTGGCCTAATCTCTTAACTTAATGTTGTTTTAAAAGGTGTTCTTTAAGGGGTGGCGCCTCATTGAGGTAATTTTATAATTTTTAAGGTCAAAACTAAGCCTTAAGTTGGACGCCTATATTGAAGAGATGAATTTCATTAAAGTCAAATTTGAAGCCTTGAAGAAAGTGGACGCCTTTTCTTGGAGGGAAAAGAATTAGGGTTTCGTGAAGCTTATGGAAGGGTCTTCACAAATTATGAAAGGACATCTTGGGTCTTCACTTGGTTATCTTTTGTCTACAGGAATGTTATGCTGCCGGATTGGCTGTGGGATTGCTTCGAGGAATGTAAGCCTCCTAGCTAGGCATTGCTTCTTGCTTGAGATATAGCGACTAGTAATGAGGTAGATGTAGTTGAGTGATTTATCGTGAGATTTCTGCATTGTAGTCTTTGTGTGGCTTTGTAATTCAGTTTTATGCATATTAGTGAGATTCTGGAATTGCATATTCATTATAGCTGATTGTTGTTTTTAATCACAAGTCAAAAAATACAAAAAGATTCATTCTGGGTATATTGACTATTTCTCTTTGCCTGTGAGGGGCACCCCTTTCCTATAAATTGTGGATTTTTTAATGATGTATTGAATTTTTAAAAGCAAATCGCCCTTCCTTGAGGGCCATACCTTTTTGGTCTGTCTTGGAATTCGTGCATAAATTAAATGAGGTCTATTGGGTCAGTTTTGTGATTCAATCTTGGGCGCCATCATCCTAGGATCATTATGCATTCTGTCTCGTGAAATTTGAGTAAGTCTGGAGTGAGTTGTGAGCAAATTAGTGAGTTTTAGGGCTGCTGTTCATGCATGTGAAAAACAGGACTGTCAAAAATCAGATTGTCAAGTTGGTCTTTAGAGTGGAGTTTCTGATCTAAGCTTAATGTTTCAGTGAAGGAGATTCATTATATTGTTACAGCACTATTTAACTCTTGATTCATGTTCGTAACAAGGCTTTCTCTATCATGTTGTAAGCTGAACAGTAGTACTGTTAGCCTTCTCACTTATTTTCTTTAACTGCATTGTAATACTTAGCATCTCCGTCATATGGTTGCTCCCATTCCATCTTGGGTTGGAAAGCACATTCTTGACGTCGAGTTATTTCAGCATTCTCGCTTATTTTCCTTAATTGCATTGTAATTCTTAGTATCTCCGTCATATGGTAGCTCCAATTCCATCTCGGGTTGGAAAGCACATTCTTGACGTCGAGTTATTTCAGCTTATTAGTTGGTAGGGATCCTCTGACCACATGCTTGTCGTTCTCCGGCGCATTCTTGATTAGAGTTCTTTGTATCAGCATTTCTTTAAGATCCTCTGACCAATGCTCACACCTTGCCCACATCGGGATCCTGGTGTACATTCTGGTTAGAGTTGCTTTCAGCATCGTTTTGGTTTAGAGCTAACCTTAACGGGTGCGTGTTGTTGGTAACTTGCAATTGGAAAAACAAAAAAAAATTGGCTCGGTATATTTCAGTTTTGCTTTCGCTTCTCCAATCTTATGTAGTTGCATATTCAAGCATATTGATGGCGATTGTTTCTCTTCTCTCTTGATACGGATTTAGTTTTGATTCGTTAATGGAGTCTAGTAACAGAGTTCTATCTAAGTGCTCCAGTTTGATTGCTCCATTCTTGCGAACTTCCTTGATTTTAAAGGGTCTAAGCCACCCAACTTTGAACTTTCTCAGCCTGATCTCATTACGACCATTATATTTCAAAACTAACTGGGCCGGTTGGAAGTTCATTTGACGAAGGTGTTTGTTGTGCTAGTGCTTTCTTCTCTTTTGCATTGCCTTTGTCACCCATTTTGCTAGAATTCTTCGCTCATCAAGTGATTTGGTAGGTTTGGTGGCTTAAGTGATTTTCAAATATAGACGCCTTAGTTGGAAATTATTAAGTTAAATATTTACTAAGGCTAATTGGGACGCCACTTTTGGAGAGATAAGTGATTTTTATAAAGTTTATTAATTAAGTCATTTTGGAGGCCTTATTTGGTGGATTATAATGTTTTAAGTGAAATATGAATTTAGGCAAAATGGACGCCTAGTTGGAGGAATATTTGATTATTTACAAAGTATTTCACTTAAGTATATTGGGACGCCTATGTTGAGATAATTTGCATTTTATAAAGTATTTTTCCTTATGAGCTTTGGACGCCTAAGTGAAGGAGGCTAATGAAGTTTGAATGAAATGTAAATGTAGTTTGATGAAGGTGAATGTGAATTTCAGTTTGGGCGCCCTAATTGAGGATAAAAGTTATAAATAAGAGACTTGGCCTTCATTTGGAGCATCCATTGTTGCTTATTGTACTATTATGCTGAAATATTTTAGAGTTGCTTTGAGAGATGCATACCTCCTAGTTTCTTCTTCAGTCTTCGTGCTTGAAAGATAGTACCTAGCTGAGTTTCTAGAGACTGCTTCTCATTTAGAGAGTGCAGATTGAGCATCGCAAATGGAGTTTTAACGTTTTTATCAGTTTTGTAGGTTGCTGGTTTGTTGTGCTGAAAGTGATTTTTAATCATAAGTCTTAGTATGAATTTTGTTTGCTTCTAGGTAGTTTCGTAGTCTATTCCTAGACCCTAGGCGTCCCATTTTGCAAAGTTTGGGAATTTTTGATGAAGTTTGGAATTTTATCTTGAGGTCGCCCTTCTTCCAGGGTGTACCATGCATGTGGCTTGTCTTGGGAAGCATGCTTAAATTATTTGTTGGTGTTTGATGTAGTGCCTTTGTCTTGACTTGATCGCTATCCCTCCTAGAGTCATTTGCATTTGGTTTCATGATAATCCGATGAGATTTGGAGGACTTAGGAGCATTTTGGAGTGTTTTCTAGTTGTTGGTTTGCATTTTCAGTTTGCTGGTCTGTTATATCAGATTGTAGTAGTTGGAGTTTTTAGGCTTGTTTTTCATGGTTGTGAGTCTCTTGAAGTTTGGAAAGCATTTGATATCATTCACAGCGACTTGGACAGCAATATTACTTGGCTACTTGCAGATTACACTTCCATTGTAACGCTGAATCAGTAGTATTGATCAGCTCTTTAACTTTTCTGCAAATTTCTATTGTATTCCCACTCTTAGTGGAAGAAGGCTGGCCTCGCCACCTTATTTACTTTCTTGCATAAGCACTTTCCTTCCCATTGTTTGGTGGAAGAGACAGGTCTCATCGTCTTTACTTTCTGTACTTGCATTTCTCATATTGTTGATCGGCTGAGCTGTCAATCTACTCGCTGAATAAGTGGTCGAGTTGCATAATTTGTATTTCCAGCATTTCAATTTATTAGCTAACAATCCCCGATGCCATATGCTCACACCTCACCCGCCATTGGGATCTTGGTGTACATTCTTGGTGTAGGGTTACATTTCAGTGTTGGTTTTGGTTTTGCTAACGCTGACGGGTGATATTTTGTGGCAAAAATTGAAAAAATTGTAAGGGGGATATTTCAGTTCAGTTCACAGATTTGACCAAAAAAATTTTAGAGGTTGGGTTCGTTTTGGGTTTGTTAATATGAAAACATATAAAAATCATGAATATATACATATAGTTTAAAATCAGGAATATTAAACAAATATATATATATATATATATATATATATATTTAATATATAATAATATTTATAAACCTTACACAAAATTAATAAAATTCATATATAATATTATAATATAATAATAAAGTTATAATGAAAGTTGGTACTAATATATATTATTAATTTTAAAATTTAATCAAAATATAAAACTATTATTTTTTAATAATAATTACTACTAATATTAATAACTTATTTAATTTATTTAAAATAGCAATATTTTAATTATGTAATAATATATCATTAGGTCCATAATTGTTATTAATAAAAAAATTAATAATTAGGGCACAATATTTGTGAGAATGAACGGATGATTTTAATCTTGTTCCTATTGCATTTTGCTATAAATAAATTATGCAAGTATATTCACTCTCGATATGAGCAGTGTTGGAGTAGGTGGCTTTCGCTTAGGGTTTCATAGCTAAGATGAGTAATCGTTAAGGTTTAGAGTTCGAACCTCTCTGACCAAATTTATGTGTTTGGTACTAATATAACTTGCAGGGGGATCTATTTGTTTTGTTAGTCCCTTGTAGTCGGCCGAAAGTAATTATATTCTTTTAGTTGGCCAAAGAAAGTAAATAAATAAACTATAATGTATGCAACAAATGTTTTTATTATGTGTTGTTATCGGGAGTTAAGTCCTCGACCATTTTGATTAGTTGTAATAGGTAAGTCCCGACAGTTGGTGTTCTCAACCACCGTCGACAACTATATGTCTTGTTTCATTGTAGTCGGGCACAACATAGATGATTGTATTCTGTACTCCATTAATGAATGAGAATGCTATTGTTTTGTACATATGCTGTCGTGAGTATTGAATATGTATGTTTCTTATTATGTTTATGTAAGTTATATTCTCGTTTACTGTATTAATCAGTCAAGTCATTCCCGTGAGTAAACATTTGGTGCCGTTGCCGATACGAATCGTCAAACACATCACATAGATGGGATAATGGCATCGTAATGGGTCAGCCAATCGAAGAGCTAGTACAAGCCAACAAAGATAGAGAAGACGCATTGACGGAGGATCTCATGAATATGTGGTATATATTAGTGAAGGATCATGTATGGAGGGAGGTTGTCAGGCGAGAGGTCCCTTAGGCAGTTATCTAGGATAACTTGAGTGTCAACCCAGAGGTCGACCACCTTCTCAACAGATTGCCGAGATTGCTTGCATGCCACTTCATCATACTCCAGGATCTTTGGGCCAACAAAGACCGAGAGAAAAGGCGACAACAAATACTACAATGGTATGACAAGAGAAACAAATAGGAGGAAGAACGTGACACTAGTAGTAGATGTACTCTCGGAATTAATGCCCGTACAACCAAACAAAGATAAGAGCCGAATCCCAAGCAGACTAGAATCATTCAAAGAACGAGTACAAAGATCACTGAGAATAAGAGAACAAGAAGATCGATGAAGAAGATTAAAACAAATCGTTGAAAAAACAAACAAGGACCTTGCTGAAATAAACCAAGACCTTGCCGAACTAAACCAAAACCTTGTCGAAGAAACAAACCAAGTCCCTTTCAGGCAACCATCCGTAGTAGACAAAGAAGAACATAAAGAATCTTAAAATGAATTAACTAAGGAACTTGAAAATAGTATACGCAACATCCGAGAACTATCCATATTGGGAGAAGAACTAAGAATTGGAGGATCCAAACCAAAGACCCCCAGATGGAGGGAGTACAAAAACAAACCCCAAGATACTTAGAGTGCAAAAGACGCTGAAACTGGATGAGTGTAGGACTTGAATGTGGCTGTGCGTGCAAGAGAGACACCAGAACGTGTCGAGAGAAACAGTCCAATTAGGTCCAACACACAGGGAGGACATTGGGGAAGGAAGATTCTAACTCCGCTAGCCAGTTTGAGTGTCGAGAGGTAGAAACTACCAAAATTCATGGGGAATGGGTCGGAGGATCCGGTTAGGCATTGCAAAACTTGCGAAACTATATGGATAGCAAATGGGCAAGAAGACATACATTATTGGCTGAGAGCGTTTCCAACAACTCTCAGAGGCATAGCGATAGACTAGTACAGAAAACTAGAGGTAGGACAGAAAGCCACATGGGAGGCACTAAAGAGAGCATTCCAAGAAGAATTCAGGCTTTTGAGAGATGATAACGAAATTGTAGGTGAATATACAATACTAAACAGGGAAAACATGAGAACATACGAGCTTACAATCATAGGCTCAAGGAGTTGTTGGTAAAATTGGAGATTCAGCCAGCAGACGGATTGAAGAAGTGCTGGTTCATTGAAGGATTAATTCCCTCATTGTGGAAGAAAATGAAGGTGGTACCTCCATCCTCGTACGCCGATGCTTACTATCGAGCGATGGACATTGAGAGCGAAAATAAAACATCCTCTCGAGGAAAGAAAAGGACAGATGATGATGTGAGTACAGAGGAGAGTAGTGATGAAGAATAAAAAATCGTGCAAGCCCTCAAACGAGACATAATGAGAATGATGAAAGAGTTGAAGGCGGAAAAGGAGAATTCCAAAGAATCCAAAGAGCTATGGTGTACCAAATGCAAGACAAAAGGTCATACCAAGGCAAAGTACCCAAAGAAACTTTTTTGTGACATCTGCCAAGTTATGGGACAATCTATCAAGGAGTTCCCATACAATCTGAAAACAAGAAGTACGCAAGTACTCTTTGCACAAGGGGAACAGTCAACCCCTTTGACCACACCGCCAAAACCCCAGAACAATACCAATGCATCCCTTGGAGGATACTGTAACAACAGAAGAGGCAACAACAATGGACCTAGAAGCAAAATACATTACGACACAAAAGGTAGACCTATGATATAGTGTCGAAAGTGCAACAAATGGGGTCACTTCGCCAGGGAATGTCAGAATAATCAAAGTACGGGAGGAAGACTATGCAAATGGTGTGGACCGGGCGATCACGAGGATCCGACTGCCCAAAGCAAAAAGGTATAAATATGCTATAGATAGATGACTAGGAGGTTCTGGCAATTACCAAAGCACAAACAAAGAAAGCTATTTACCCAGTATGCCCTAAATGTCCAAGTCCCTTTTGCTAAAAGCAATGAAGTCAGTTAATCAAACAATGCCACTCCTTAACCCAAGCAGCAACCTGTCATTCAGTTCTTGGTGGATGCACTTGAACACAAGAAACTGGATGAGAGAGTTGCCTTCAAATTAGAAACATAACAGGCCCTCCTCAAGGAAGAAATCGATTTTTGGTTGGTTCGGCAACCATTTTGAAGTACACAATGATTAACAACCAAAGTAATCATTACCCTCAATAACATAGGACATATGCCATTAAGAGAGTATTGCTTATCATGATTCAAACCTACGCGAACCATATTTTCTCAACTCTTCATTAACAGAAATTTTGTTTGAAGAAAAAGGCATGTCACTTCACTTAGTTAATGCTTCAATTTTTAGAAGAAATGATCTTTATTATTTAATGCTTTTAGTAATGCTATGTCAAGCTTTTGTGTTGTTGATTGATTAAATTCTTTTGATTCAGCAAAGGAAAAAGACCTGAAGGTTTGATGCTATTATTGTGTACATTTATTAAGCATTTTTTTTAATCTACAATTCTCTTTATAGGTCAGATCACTACAATTAGCTCTAGAATCAAGTGATCTGGCCAACTAGTTCAGATTTATTCCTCCTTGGAAGGGGCCATTTCTAAAGGAGCATTTATATTCTTTTGTAGGAGGATACTATCTCAATTAACCACAACTGGTTCAATGCTTGCAATATTTCATGGGTGGTACGTTGAGTTGCATAATAAATATTAGTGTGTCTAGTGATACTTGAGCTTAGAATATGACGCAAAAAAAACAAAATGTTACAAAGCAACTGCTTAAATTTGAAATTTGCTTTGGTTCATAAGATTGTTTTATTTCTAATGTGCAGTGGGACCTACTGGTAAAAGACTACAATGAAACAAAAGAGTACATTGAAGACATAAGGAGTATAGCTGATGACTTTGAAAGCCTCTGTCAACGCAATCTGGCAGCTAATACAGGTAATGTCTTATTTGGGTTAAATTGATGTGGACATCAACATACATTTTGGTATTCAAAGGTAAAAATGATATCTCATGGAAAATCGATGGTACAATTTTGAGTTGAGAAAATCAGAAGCAGAGTTTTACTATATTCATTACTAGGAAGAGCGTAGTGTAAGTGAATGACAAGAATAACACATGGTGAACTTCTGTTGCTGTTTTGCAGGGATGAACTTTAATGACTTCTTTGTCTTTCTTGCTCGAATGGCTCTTGCATATGTAACACAGCTCATTGATATCTTAGATTTCAGAAATAGCATGGAACCTTCAGAAATGGAAAAAGTGCAACAACTTCTCTTCAATTTGGTATCCATTTGCAATGTTGCTAAGAAAATGGAAATCATTGATTATTTTGAAGCATATAGTAGGGAGCATACATTTGATCTGCAAGAAACAACTATCCTATTTGCCAATCTTGAAATATCAAAAGATTTTAAAGTTCACGAATTAAAAGAATCCTGGAAGGAAAAATTTAGCTTTCTCCTCAATGTAAATGTAGCAAACACCAGCACAGACCTTGTTGATGAAGTTCAGAACAATGAGACTCACTCAGTATTTCAAGGATCAGAGAAGAAAATATGTTTAAAAACAAATGAGAGAAAGATTATATTCTCTGATGAAATCTTTTCTGTCATGTTAAAAGGTCACTCAACTGAAAAATATAGAGTCAATATTGCAAATCCTCAACATCTGGTCCAAATTATTAATAATATCATTACATCAGTGAAAGAAAGGGCTTATGGGGTTGTGACATGACTCAACCAAGGTTCTGCCAATTAATCAACAAATGTGAAAAGTCCTAAAATTTTGCCTGTTTACAAGTACCGATTTTGCCAATGACAACATAACTTTGATTACAATGATGTTTGGATTCTTGCATCGTATATCTTAAATGTTTATTGTGAAAAGAAAACTATTTTTTTTTTCTAAATTAGAAACATTATAAATCTTTTGTTATCAATTTATGACTGAACTTCACAATGACTTAAGGACTTCTTGTTTCTGTTGAAGGGCTTAATAACATGTGACGCTAGAATAGGATACACTGGTCCATGATGAGATTCTACAGTGATTGGATTGCAAATGGATTCTAGTGTTAAAACATCAATGAAACAAATATCTATATCAATCTTGAATTGGGAGATCGGTTCCATTTATGTTTATAACATCAATTCTCTGCACCATCTTTCATGTAGAAAGTTGAGTAGTGTAATGGAGCTATGGGTTTTGTTTATCCTGGCTCTTTCAACGTTGGGGCAATCCATCTACAATGGTAGTAAGGTGTATAGAAGCAGCTTATGCACATGAGACAACTGCTTTTAACACATTTTCTTAATTTACTGGTTGTATTCTCACTTAAGGCTATGCTGCTATAACCATGATGGTCTTGTGCCATCTATCTTATATTTTTTGACATACTTGACCAATTTTATACCCGAGGATAGCAACATGGGCATAACATTGCAAGGGGATGGGCACATTGGTTTGATCAAGTTGTGGTAAATAAGGAAAAAAAAAAAAAAACGGGTGTATTACAAATTGCCTTAACCATATATGCATGGTGGACATAAGAATGACTACATAAAAGATATTGGTCAACAATAGAACATAAAAAATAAAATTTCAAATATTAATTGAAGAATATATCCAACTTCAAACCCATATGAAGAGCGGGGCAACTTAAATAGCAATTCTATATCATGTTATAACTCATGGTCACTTTCTATTTTTAATTTTTTAATTTATGATAGTGTTTTTCTTCATGTAATTTTATGTTTTAAAGGTGAAAATTGTTTTAAAACTTGTTGTGGTTAGTAATAGATATAATAGTTTCAATTTACATTAGTGAATAAAATATAATAATATAATATTAAAATAATAATAATTAAAAAATTAAGTTCAGTATTAAGTTTATTATTATAATTCAATTACAATTATAATTATATAAGTTTTTATAATACAATATTAAAATAATAATTAAAAAATTAAGTTCAAGATTAAGGTTATTATTATAATTATCAGTTACAATTATAATTATATAGGTTTTTAAAATTAATTAAGATTACAGTTATAATTAATAAGAATATATGTAATAGTTATAAGGAATAAATTGAAATTCAACTTCATAGTGACATGTTTTAAAAGAAAAATTATACTTTTTAAAATTTAATGTAGTGTAATCTAATAAAATGTAAATATAAGTATAAATGAGTATATTTATTTTAGATAATTTATATAAAAAAGTTTAAGAGATATAATTCTTGAGGTACTTATTTCACTTATATGACAAATTTAATAAGAAATAGACACATCAAAAATAATATCTTTCAATGGCTTCTACATAGATTTATATAAGATAAGTATACTAGTCTATATATAGTTTTTATAAAAACTGAGTGATGTTACAAAATAGGCTATACAAAATGTCTAACTAAGTGCAATATTACCAAATAAGCCCTACAAAACAATAAAATTAGATATCTTTAATGATTGATACAATTTAAGGAATACATCTTAAATTTGACCAAGTAATGAATGATAAATATTAGTTTTTTTATTGCTACATATGGAGATGTTGGCATGAAAAATGATAATTAAATTGATAGCTACTTTAATTTATTTTAGTTTTCATTTATTTTATATATAATTATTTTAAATTAAGAGTTAATTTATTTTACCATAGAACTATATTAAGTTATTTTATTTTATTTTAGAATTCATTTGTTTTATTTAGTGCCATTTTATTTGCTACATATTTTATTTATTTTAAAGTTGGGTTCCTTACATTTTAGAAATAAATGTTGGCTCTAAATAGTTTTTCTTTCAACTATTCTTTCACGAGCACAACATGAGATGCTTCTCCCCCTATTACAATTGTAGGTTATGCTCTTCAACATAATTAACTTAATTAACACTTGTTGGCATTGGATATAGAATTAAAGTATGAAAAATGCATGGGAAGGAGAAAAGTACCTAGCTCTATGACTAAAGCTTTTGATGTGGCATTGAATTTTAAATTGTCTCTAACTTGGAAGTGCACTCTCTTTGTTATTGTATTTATTTGGACTTTGTGCTGATCTTGTGCTCTATTTAGGGTCAAGTTTGTAGATTAGGATTTTTTGTGTCTATGGATCTATCCATTCCATGTTGATTTGATCTTGCTCAATGTGCATCTTTGTTCTATTGCTCACTTGATTAGTCTTTGTCTACTTTGTTCTTTGGCTTGATCAAGATATGGTGGTATTTGAAAATACATTAGCATGATTACTAATATGTTAGAAGAGGACATGTTCTTCTAGGTTAACTCCCAAAATCTAGGTGAATGCTTGAAGAAAACATACCTCATTTGCATAAATGCTCTAGGAATGAATGTGTAGGTCTAAGTTTATTTTAGTCTACTAAAGTATGTTCTTCCTTGTAATGTGAATCATATTCGAATTAGGTGCTTAAATATATGAGAACAATAAATGAATAAATGCAATTTAATATTTTAAATTGGAGGACATAGCAATAAATTGTACAAACTTATAAGTTGGCCCTAGGGGGGAGGAATGGGTGAGGGTTGGCCAAAACCTAAATCTAAATTTTGAAATTTAAAAGGTCAAGTTTTTGGTCACACTGTTGACCTTGTAACTACAAGAATGACTTGACACATAAAAATGATTAGATTTAGTGGATAATATAATGCATAGGGATAGGTGTATGAATAGGTGTAATGAATGCATACCTAAAGTGAATATATCAATTTGTCCATGTATGGATAAGGATTGAGTAAATGTATGAGGATATGTGTGTATGGGGATAAGTAAAGATTGGGGGAATGAGATTGACTTTGCACAAATTACACCACCTGTTGATATGTAAACACATTAAGGAATTATCTCAAAATGAGAACAAAACTAAATGGAAAAGTGCACATAAGTATACAAGTTTTTCCATTACATTTTGCCCCCAATTTGATGTGCATGTGAATTCTAGAATTATCAGGTATCTCATAGTATTTAGCACTCATAAACATGTATGTAAAGTAATATTAAAACATAAAAGGATATTACATAAGTCCATATAAAGTATAAAGTAGTGGGCCTTGTAGGATGTGATTGTGTAGGTTCATCCTTTGGTATGTGTGTTTCATAAGGACTTAAAAAATAGAGGAAAAATTTACAACTTTTATAATGCAATTAAGAACAATTGTAATTTGAATCTCATTGTCAATGATCATGAAAGATAGAAAGAAGGAAATAAGGTTAGAGAAGTTTTTCCTATATAGAAAGTGGTCATGCTTTGCCTCACTTGGTAGTCATTGGGTGACAAGGTACATAGGGAATTAGCATGTTATGTGCTAATGATGAGTCTCTATAGGCACTTGCCATAGTATACAAAACTCAACATGAGAGTGATAGTGACATGATATTCTCCCTACAATTGGTTGCATCCATAGAATAAAAGGAGTTGGAGAAGAGGGAATCAATACATGAAATATAAATGTAAGCTAGGAATGCAAGCATGTAAACCTTGTAAAGTATAACTATACATGAATATATGTATCAAATAGATAAAGTATGCTAAATAATAGTTGTGATAGGCACATGGGCCAAAGATATCATCAAGGAATAAGATTGGACTACTATGGGCAAGTAACAATGGTGTGTGGTATTGAAAGGTTAGGAACACTTGTGTAAGTGTATAGGATAGAAAGAAAGACATATACCCCCAATGCAATAACATGAGCAACAAAAGAATGTGGATAGACCCCTAGTGGGGATAAAAATATTGATACATGACATGACATGTAGTTGATAAAGGGTGGGGAGTCTCCCTTGTAACTCTTAGAATATTTGTGTGATTATATAGGGTGATAGGGAAGGTATAACACATTATGTTCCCTATCATGAGGGAAGGCATGATGCCCTTAATATGGAAATAGTGACATGGTATGTAGAGGGGAAATAAAGATTCCCTTAATGTAGGTACATAGGTAAATATATGGCAAGAGAAATGAAAAAGGTATGGGGGAAGACATGATAGCCCCAATGTCAAGGTATGACAATGAAAGCATAGTTTGTAAGGGATAATGCATGATTCTCTTGATGTAAATGTGTAGTAATAAAAGTATAATATGTAATTAGGAAGATATTATGCCCCTAGTGTAAGGATGCGACAATAGAAACAAAATATGTAAAGGGGAAGACATGTTGCCATTGACGTAAGAATGTGTCCATAGAGGCACAATATGCAAGGGGGAAAGACATGATGTTGTCAATGTAAGGATGTTGAAATAGAAGCACAATATGTAAGGGGGACGATATGATGTCCCCAATGTAAAGATATAGCAATAAAGACATATTATGGTTGAGGACAAGGTGGGAAGAAGGTATGATGCCCCCTAGTCTAATTTTGTAACTTTAAAAGTTGGCATTCAATGTAGGATCAATATGTAAGCTTAGAGGTATGGCATGACAATGTAGGATCATGAAAAATAAATGATCAAATAATAAGGTATAAGTGTCATAGTATAGTAGATGACATAAGCATAGGCATAATGACAAATATTTTTTTATGGTGACCAAGACCAACTTCTTGACACACATGATATGTTTACATAAAGTTCACCTTGTCAAATGAGTGAGTTGTGGTTTCTTGAGTATGTCCAATGTTTCTTTTATTTCTCTATAAGATTCAATTTTATGTTTGAATGCAATGCCTCTATCTTTATAATACACATGTGTAGGCTTAGGAGCCTCTTTAGTTTGTTGCAATGGAACATCTTGGGCTCTAGCTAGGTTAAGAGAGGCTAACATAGAATGAAAGGTAGGTTTAATAGATGCATAATCCATTTGGATAACAAGAGAGAAAGGATCAAAGGATAAATCATGAGAAGGTATTATTGAGTTCATAATATCCTTGTGGGTACTAGGTTTATAAAAATAATCAATGAAAACACATGCCAAGTTCATAAAAGAAGTAAAGAAAATAAATAAGATGAATCAAACCAATGCAAAGATTTATGACTAAGATGAAGTCTAAACCCATTAATCAATATGATATCATCATCTAAATACACATAGTTAGCAAGAAATAAGATTTAATATGTAACAAATAATTTTTAGTACCATCATAATCATCATTTAACAGTTCTTTACTAAGGATCATAATATGTTACTATAATGCGGGAAAAGGAAATGAGATATTATTAGTTCCTATATGTGAGCCTAATGAAATATTATCAATATGCATGTCTTCATCGTATGAGGTATCACTATGTGAAAGACAATCATGAACATATATAGGATCCACTTGAGGTGTAGAATAGTTATCATTATGAAACATACCATTGTGTATGAGAGGCAACATGTTATATTAAAGGAATAATGTTTTGGATGTAGAACTATTGTGGCATGTAGAAGGAATGTCATCATAAGCACAACAATGTCATAAGTAGGTAAATCAAGTATATTGTCATCACATAATGTATCGTTCATATCAATGAAAGTTATAGGTATGTCACAAATATTCTTCACAATATATTTATCATGCATCAAACTATAAAAAAGACAGGTGCTCATGTATACCAAAAAATAGAACAAAACAATAGAAAACAATGCATGAACAAAGTTCTTATTTTATACCTGGCTAAACCTCTAATTGAGTTAAGGTAAGCAAAACAAATGATGAAAAGGGAACAAGATTCTCACCAAAAAAAAACCTTTGTTGATCATTTGATGTGCTCAAGATGGTTTATTATTAAGGATGAATGTGCTTTCTAAATCTAGTTGAATGATGTTTCCTTGCATCCAATTCCCTATTGTTGAAAATAATTAGTGGAATGACTAATTTACAAATTTTAGATGATGGATGGATGCCATTTATTCTTGTCTAATGGAGGCATGGGGTTGATCCATTTGTATAAAGGAATGCGAAGCTTATGAGTGATTGTGATTGGTACACATGATTAGGGAAAATATTGGGAAGAGATGGAAGGTAGATATTTTCTTAGATTTGATGGAGGGTTAGGATTGAAAATGGGTCTTTTTGGAGGCTTGTGCACTTGGAACCATGTGCAAGATTGACTTTGTTTATTTTTAAAAAAGTGGTAAAGGAATGCACAAATGATCAATTGGTTGACTAAACCCAATTTGTTTATTCGACTAACAATGAGGGGATTTAAGATGCATTAAAATAAATATTAATTATTTATTTAATTCATGGGAAAATGTTGGGGGAGTGATTGATTTAATTAAATAAATATGATTTATTCAATTAAGGTAGGAATGTTAGAAGAAATACTAAATTGGTTAAGGGTAAATGCAAGAAGACGAGTCCACTTCTAGTAGAAGTTTCAGACTTAGAGAAAAACTCAAAATCGAGCATAATGAAACATGATCCTATTATTTAGCAAACGAGATCCCATTTTGCTTTGGGATGCCAAGCCAAAAATGGGATCACGTTCTAAAATGGGATCTTGTTTCATAAAAAAATTTATTTTTTTATGAAATGGGTCTCATTTTTTAAAATTTGAATTTTTGGTCGAGTTTGTGTTTTGTTTTTCAGTTTGGGAAAAGGCTTGGGGACCCAGACCTAAGCTTTGGACCTGGTTTGACTTGCAACTTGAAGGTCATATGGGCATGTACAAGATCATGGGGGTCCAAAAAGTGGTAATGAGAAAAAAAACACATTTTTACTTCGCCGAAATCACAAAAAAAGAATGTTGACTTTTTGTATGGGTCAGGTACAATATCCGTTTATAACAGATATCTGTTTCAAAACGGATATCCATTTATAACAGATATTCGTTTACAACGGATATCCGTTTATAATGATATATGTTTCAAAATGGATATCTGCTTCAAAATGGATATCTGCTTCAAAATGGATATCCATTTTGAAAAGCCCAAAAAGCACACTTCAATAAAATGGGCATAACTTTTGTGTTATTGATTGAAATTTTAATTTTTTACAGGCATTGGAAAGGTGATTAAGAGGTCTACATAATGGATAAGATTATTTTGATAGATTGAGCACAAAAATTAATTACAATCATTTTAAGTTCCTCCTTAAGTTTTAAAATTTTAAATGCTCATAATTTTTGCATACAAACTCTTTTTTTATGTTTTTTCTGCAATAATTATCCTAAATGACTTGAAAAATTAAATAAGTAATAAATAGTGAAAAAAATATGTTTTTTTACTAAGGAGGGTAAAAATTTGCATAAATCATCATAAAAGGCCTCCTTGTTGTCTTTGATCCTATGCACACCTTTACCCAAGTTGAACTAGGAGAACATATATATCTCTCTCTCCCTCTATCTATTTATCTATCTCTCCCTCTCTCCACCTCTCCTTCATTTACCCTCTCTACCTATTGTAGTGATAGAAATTGTCGTTAGTGACAATTTCATACAGGTTTAGCTCCCTCTCGTTAAATCAAGCTTAAAAGTTGCCTTGTTTCAAGTCTTGGACCCTTGTAAATGGAATAAAATGCATTTATCAATGTCTTGTAAAGGTGTTGTGAAGTGTTGTAACTCACTTCCACCCTTTTCTAGGACATTCTTAATTAAATAAGACTAATAAACCTCTTTTTATGCATTTATCAATGTCGTGCAGAGGTGTTGTAACACACTTTCACACCTTTCTAGGACTTTATTAAGAATTTAAGTCTAATGGAACTATCTTTTCCTTAATTCAATGTTGTAAAATATATGTAAATGTATTTTCACATTAATCTAGAAGACTTATATATTAAATTGAGCTTTAATCTAGTGTTGTAATGTGTTTTACACATTCACATTGGATCTTGTGCCTTTCTAAGCTAAGTGGACCTCATTTTGATGTTGTAAAGTGTATTTAATCACACTTTCACATTGAAATTTGTGCCCTTGACCCTAATCAACCTTTAAATAATCATTAATAGGCCCCTAGGACCCTTATTTTCACATCTCGAGGCTCAATTCACCTAATACCCCAACAAAAACACTCTAAAACCCCAAAATCTTGAGAACCCACCTCAAAAACCTCAAGGTGGGACTCATTCGCCACCTTGGGTGAATGAGTCCACTTAGGTTGGATCCATTCACCCAGGGTAGCAAATGAGTCCCTTTCGGGGGATTTTTCAAATTTGAGCAGGAATCTGACAATTTAAACTTGAATTTTGGTGCATGTCGGTCTTGGGGATCAAATAAAGGTCATTTGAGTGCCTTGCATATAAACAAGCTTCCAAGTCATTATTTCATTAAGAAACACTAGCAATCCATGAGGAAGCAAGAGTTTCAACATTCCAAGACTTCACAAGAGCACTTAGCAAGCATTCAAGATCAATTCTAAGGCATTCAAGGGCATAATTCTTGATCCATTGTTGCAGCAAACCAAGATTCATCATCATGTCAATGATATCAAGAATTAAGCATGTTGTTGAGCTAGTGTTGTGATGTTGCATCCAAGATCCAAGATTATGCATGATTCTTCATTCATTTCAAGGCCAAGATCTACATCCACCATGGCCACATCAAGCTAAATTGCAGACTTACAAGACATCATCCAAGGTATTATGGTTCATGTTTCATGTTCATCTTTCATTATTTCATCATTTGATTAGATTACCTAAAAGGGGTTTGACCAAGGCAAACCCCTATCCACTAACAATCAACAAGTTTTCCCTCTTTCTTTGTGTGATTTGCAGATTTAGGTGTCTTGGAGCTTGAAGAATCATTGAAGATTAGGTTACAAGCTTGTTGAAGTTTTTTCCCTATTTGTGAGGTCATAATCTTCACAAAAAATCACCTGCAGGCTTGAAATTGACAATTTCAAACTCGAACACCTAGAGAAGTAGAAAGAGAAAACTGAGAGGAGTAGATCTAAACTTTGACTTTTCAGAAAAGTCAAAGTGGAATCATTCACCAAGAGTGGTGAATGAGTCCCACTATACCTTTTTTTCATATATTTTTACATTTTTGGATACCCATTTGGCCAAAACAGGCTCCGAAGTAGTTACCTAGAATTGGGATTGATTTTCCCAGAATGAAAAATGAGTCCACCCAAGCTTAAAATCAACATTTTTAGAATTTCAAGACCTCATTTCAGTTTCCCTATTTTTTGTTTCTATTTCTTTTTTGTTTTAGGTCATTTAGTTCAATTTTGCATATCACACTATGTTTTCCAACTCATTGTCTTTTCCAAGTTTACACTTGGTGGTGAACCCCTTTACAATCTTAATCAAACTCCTTACCCTTGGATTCATCCCTTAGCTAGATCTCTTGCCTCCTTTCCATTCTTGGGGTATAGATATCAATGGTAATCCTTGAACGTTTGTTGGAATTTTTCATCCTAGGTGCAAAACCCTAGTGCACACAATTTTCGCCTAAACACCTATCTCTCCACTTTTCCCTTAGTCTACCTTTATCT
>VDFB02252616.1:116483876-116603409 GCA_007258455.2 Sequoia sempervirens
GAGAGATAGGTCTAGAGCTCAAGGAGAGTGAGAGTGAGAAAGATAAGTCTAAAGAGGGAAAAAGAGATAAGGAAGGAGGGAGAGATGGAGAAGTAGATAGTTAAGTCTAGAGTTCAATATATTGATAAGGAGAGGTCTATAGAGGGAGGGAGGGAGGGAGGGAGGCAGAAAAAAGTGGGGGATAGGTCCAAATCTTAAGGGTAGACATAGTGAAATATAGAGAGGTAGAGAAAGGGACAAAGAGATATGATGATTTTAAAGATTTGTTCATCTCCTTACTACAAAAAATATAAATATTTTGATTAATTTTTCTAATGTTTCAAGTATTTTGAGATGAGTGTTACAAAAAAATTCATGAAAAAGAGACTTTGCATGCAGAAGTAGTGAGCATTTGATGTTTCAAAAATGAAATATGAAGTTCAAATGATTAAAATTAATTTTTTGTGTACAAGATAGAAACACTACCTAGTCCATTGTGTAGAGCTCTCAATCACCTTTCCAACACCTATAAAAAATCAAAATTTTGATAAGAAACACAAAAGTTATGCCCATTTTGCTAAAGAGGATTTTTTAGGTCTTCAAAATGGATATCCATTTTATTTTTCAAGAATGGGTACCCGTTTTCCAAAATGGATATCTGTTTTGTTTGAAAAAATTTGTAGCCTTGGGATTTCCCTTGGGTTTGCCTTGGTTTTTGACTTGGGATTGCCAAACCTAGAAATCCAACTGAAAAAATGTATTTACAAAATTTCCTTAGTTTTCTGAAGTTCACCCTTGTGGCTGACGACTTATTTTTGATCCGAATTTCATGAAACGAAAAGGGTTTATAGAAAAAATTGTTAGCTTTCTACCAATATAATATATACCTTATTTTGAATTTATTAAGTAATTATTATTGATTTTTTACATACATTACGACTAAAGTTTTGATTGATAGGCTGATTGAAAAACTTCTATAACTTTCAAACTACTTCGCATTTTTTGAACCTAAAAGATGTCTCACATTCTATGCTTCACATACTATAGGATAAAAAAAATGAATTTCATAAATTTTTGACCAAGTTATGGTGGTTAGACACAGACGTTTTAATAATTTTGAAATGTTCTAATAAAAGAATCATAACTAATTATTTACATGCAAAAATTTACAAAAAAAATCGCACATTCGAGAATGTGTCCTCTACATATATTGAAAGTTTCAGAAAAAAAATTATTTTTTTCTTGTACTTAGGGTGGTCAGACATACACTCGCTTCTTATCTTTTTCCTGAAAATTTAGTACCACTGCATTGAAATTTCAATTTTTTGCAAAATATTTACCTTTTTCCAAAAAAGGACTAGTAGCCTAGAAACTACATTCAATTTGCTACAAGTTTTGTTCTTACATATTTTTCAAATTATGTTAATAACCTATTCAAATTTTATGCCAAGTTGTCTAACTCTAATTTTCTGAATTTTCATTGCCACTTAGGGGCCTAGTTTGGACCCCCGTGATCTTGTAAATACCCATATCAATGTCACAAGAAAAGAGTGACTTTGGACATATGTCTAAAGACCTTTTTAAAGACCTTTTTGTAGAATTTTTTGATGAAATTAAAACCCATTATAGATGAGATTGTGTAGATTCCAAATATGTAATTTTTTTACAATTGATTATTTTTTCTATTTTTCAAATATTTTTTGATGAAACTGGTCCATAAACTTGAAATATCAGGATTTTTTAGTATTTCAATAACTTTTATTAATAATTTTTTTGAAAAAATGAATTATACGTGAACATTATTCAGATAATTTTCAATTTGAAAAAAATAAAAAATGATAGTTTAGGTCATCTTATGCATGATGTACATTACGATTTTTCAAAACAATAAATATGGCCAATAAAAAATTAACAAAAAAAAATTCAAAAAAATTTACAAAAATATCGTTAGCATTCTTTAGTGCGTTACAAATATTTTCTCAAAAGGATTCAAAAAAATATGCTTATTTAGGTCAAAATATGGTGACATACATATGAATGCTATGGTAAAAAAAGTGACTTAAATGGTGGTTTTTTAGACACGCCTATTCAAAATCAATTTATATCATTCGGGTATTAAAATAAATTACATATTTGGAAACTAGACTCTGAGTACTACATTTTATGATTAGTGGCTTTTTTAAAGATTCCATCTCTAAGTCCTTCAAATTTTAAGGTCAAATATAAAAAATTCTAAAAATCAAGGAAAACACTTCCACTTTTTGGCCAAAAAGTGGACTCAACTAGTTACACACGCCCTTAAACTAATTAAATAAATAAATGTAATTTATTTAATTAATATTAAAATAAAGGTTAAATTTATTAATTGAATAATCATAATTTATTTAGTTAACATTAGAGGAATGATCAAATTGACTAATAAAAGTATTTATTTAATTAACATTATAAGTAGATACATGTGATAGATAGGGTGTGATGATGATATAAATGTAGGAATATATTGTAGGTGCCTATATTTTAGCCCTCTTTGAGATGGTGTTATATAATTTCATTCCAAAGAAAAGTAAAATATAACAATTTTTGAAAGGGATGCCCATGTTGTTGGGAGGATAAATCATAGGTATGAGATATGGATTCCCTCTTGAGAGGGTAGGTGGGTTGAGAGGACCTAGGTGGTCTCTCTAAAGGAGAATTGAATTCAAAGGGACAAGGGATGAGTGGGAGGGGTATGAAGAGAAGAAGGAAAGTGGGGGAGAAGGTTAGATGCATGAAGGTTGGGATGCAAAGAAATGAACAAATAATGTTAGTAAATAATGAAAATGATAGGATGAGGATTCAATGATAAATGACAATGGTGATGGATGGTTATGATGAATGTGTTTGAAATTGAATGAAGACACATATTGAAATATGGCAAGCAACCTAGATTTTCTATAACACTTGATGTTATGCACTAGGGAATAAGGACCATGGTGATGATATATCTTATGCATGGGGGACTGGCATCCAAGTAGGCCTATGAACTGATGCATCATGACATGGAAGACCAAGATGATTTTGGTCATGAGATTCACAAGAATTGAATTCATAAATGCAAACCACAAAAGAAACACACACGAGCAAGAGAATGTGCACACGTGATGAAAATAAAAGATAAATAAGATTTTGCTCCTAATCATGTTAAAAGTGAATAATCGGTTCATTTGTTGATGATGATAACATTGTTGATGTGGGAATGATATATACCAAGAATAGTTTAAGGATTGGGAATGTTATATCCTAAATATAATAATTTTAAATTGAACAACATTTAGACTTCAACTAGATGAAAGCCATTTAAACCTATGGATGTTTTGGATATGTGTTGGGCTACTTGGCTAGACTTGTCTTGATTTTTGTGTTGCTGCTAGTGTGCTTAGATAATAAGGAGATTTAAATTTTTGAGTGGTTACATTGATTGGATGTGGGTAATAGGGTGGGAATCAAAATATTGAGGTGTTTAGGATTTAGGATTGTGGATTAGAGTCAAGATTGGTTTGTTGCACATTTCTTTAGGATTGATTAATGTTCAAATTGAAGAACCCGTTCTAGCACTAGGGTTGAAGGTTTCAAATGGATGAAAGGGTGTGATCATGAATGAAAATGAGGGAGGAGATGCATGATGGAAATGGGGAGGGAATGTATGATGTGGTTTTCAATGACTACATTGCATAGGAATATGCCCACTTGGTTGTGTGTCATTTATTATGATGTGCTTGGGCATATCAATGGATTGCTAAAAACATGTTTCAATATATTTTCCACTTCCTAATCAAGGTTAGAAGTGGATGAGGATACACATGATGACATGAGTATGTGTATATGATGAATGGGAAGGATATGGGGTGTGTTATGGATGATTAGCTAATGGTTGTGAAGGATGGAGGGGTTGAGGCAATGGAAGAAGGTTTCCCCAAAGTGTAGGGTACACATAGTTATTAGCTTTACACATAATTCCCACAAATGGGTTTTCATCATGGTAATTTACCAATGTGCCACAAGAACGCTTTTCACCATTGGATGCCTTTTCCTCTATATTTTTTAATTTTATGGATTTTTTGAGTTTTTGAATTGGGATTTTTTTAATTTTTGGATTTAAGTGTTTGTTTCCATGGTAAGCTATCAATATCCCATTTTAATAGTTGTTTCAGGTGGATCAAGTTTCTCATGTTGTCCCCCATGGATGTTGTGAGATTTAGTGAATGCTAAGTCAACTTCTCTTAGGGTATTGCCAAGGAAAATGGAGTTAGAGTTAGGATGGATGAAGGATGTATGGTGGTATGTGAAAGATTGGATGAAATGTAAGTGGTGATGGAGGTATGTGGGTGATGGATTGTGTTGGGTTGGGATGAGTAAAAGAAGTAGATGAAAGAATGAGATTATAAAGGCATGCAAAAATTTCATGTAAGGGAAATTATGTCCAACAAGTTCACACACCTTGGTGTGTTTTCATATCGATTCTATTGTTGAATGTGATGGTAGTTTTTGGATTTTTGAATTTTCAAAATTATTTTATTAGTAGACCTTAGGTTGTGGACTTTTTGGATGTCGAGACTTTGGTTTTGGATTGGGCAACCATATTTCTAAATTTTGGGAGTCAAATAAATTTTGTGATCCGACTTGTTAGATTTTTTCTCATATATTTAGATTTCTTAAATTTGGGATTTTTAAATTTTTGGCATCCAAGTGGATTCTGGATTTTTAGAATTTTGGGATTGTGGACCATTAGCTTTGGGATTTAAATTCATGGAAATTTTACCATGGGTTCCTTAGATTTCAAGGAATAGATTTTGACACCCAAATGAATTTTGGATTGTTGATTTTGAGTATCAGATCTAGGCATATTGGATTTTGGATCTTAATATATTTTTGGACCTTTGACCTTTGAATTTCTTAGATTTTGAGTGTTGGATTTTAACATCAAGGCTTACTAGCATGACAAGTAGAACATACAAGATGAAATAAATTGCACTATTTTCATCTATCAATATTCAATCAAGATAATGGATTCTTTGTTTAGGAGCCTCACATCAAAAGGCTTCATCACAAGGTATGTTCTATTCATTTTATCCTTGCACTTTATCACACATACTGATGAGAAATAACAATTATCTAAGTGTTTGTGGGAAATAAACTATTGATATTGATGATGGAACATTCTATGATGTTCTTTGTATTCCTTCATTATCAACCAATCTCTTTTCAATCTGTTAGATTACACATAGCTGGGCAAGTGGTGTAGGAGCACCTACAACCATAATGCAAAATTTGATTTGGTAAAATGTGACAAGGTGTTGGTAGATTGAGTCTAGGGGGTGTTCAAAGTTTTGTTTGTGTCAAATAAGGTATCAATGAACATTTTTATATGTATTTAGGTGTTTGGCAAGATATTGAAGTTCAAATGTAAAAGTTGCACAACAAAATGTAATGTTGTCAAGACAAGAAAAGTTGACAATTTACAAATAGTGGAAGTTGAATGGTCTTAGAAGGTAAAGAGTCAGTTGTGGTCATTTGAGAGGTAGTTTGGCTTTGGAAATATAGAAGATACCTCTTCATGGGTCAGACAAGGTTGGTTGATCACATTTGAGAAGAATTCCAATCCAATTTCAAGTGTTTTTAACAAATTTTACTGTGTTTTTGAACTTCCTTTACACTGCACGATCCCGTATAGGCTTCTAATAAACTAAAATGTATGAAATATTATGGTGGTATGTTTTAACTTTCATCTCCATCTGTTTTGAGGGACTTTATATAATTTTAGAGGAAGATTGCAATAAAATCTTGTGACTGCTTGTAACAGGCCAACAAGGTTTGAGTTTCAAGGTTTATTAATGTAGAATTCATTCCTCCTACTGTTGTTTCAGGTTACTGGGGGGAATGGCATGTATTATGTTAGTTTAGATGTTCAAATAGGTTAGGAGTCACAATCAGATGTTTGGGTGGCTTGGAAGAGATGCCCTAGGGCTGGGAAGAGTGTTTTCATGACAAAGTGAGTAACCAAAGTATGGTTTTGGTGTAATTTTGATTGTATGGTCTATGTGAGGCATTATTGAGGGTGTGCAGGTTATATGTGGGGTGTTTGAAGCATTGGTTTGATTGGGAATATCTAGGAGTGGTGTTTTTCATTAAAACCCTTGTGTATTGCATATAAATGGAGGGTTTTCTAGATCAACATTGTAGAAGCCTAGAATCTGCAAAAAAATTGCGGAATCTTGAGTTTTGAAAAATAACTCAAGACTTTTTGAAGATTTTTCGTGAAGGAAAGTTGAAAGGGAGGGACTTCCTTCATAAAAAAAAGGCTAGTTGAGAAGCCTAGAGCAGGGGTAAGGTATTGAAAGTCCATGTTGGTAAAAAAGAGTCATTGTTGGTTTTGACATATGTTGTGTGAGCCCTTAAAGGGTATCTAAATCCATCATTGAGTTGGCAAGACATTTGTAGAGTTTGGGTGAGAAAGCCCTTAAATCGGATCATGATGGCTACAAGGGTAGACTGAAGTAAATGTTGCTAAATGTAGAGATACAATGTCTTTCTTTTGAGGAATGTTTGATGATTAGTCAATTGACATCTTGTGTGAATTAACACCCCCTATATTGCATCAAAGTGGTATCAGAGCTTCAGGAACAAGATCTTTTGTTGGTGATTTGATTGATTTTGCAGGTTGGAAGGTGAAGAGACAAATAGGTGAAGACGCCTCCTAAAAATGTTGTGTTATTTTCTATGATCAGATGTAAAGCACAAAAATTTAATTCAAAATCAGAAAATAACACAACATATACCCTGGGAAAACCCTCCACTTGAGGGAGAAAAACCCAGCAATAATATATCACTTGTATATTGAATCACAATGAATGTCTCCTTTACAAAGAGGTTGATATTAAGGCCAAGAGTGAGCACCACAATCTGATGCAATCACAACAATGAAATAACTCAGCCTTCTATAATAAAAATGATTTGAACTTGATAACTTCTTACTTCTTCAACTGACACTATGTATGATGAACTATGATGAACAATGAATGGATGATGAATGAGATACAACCAATGAGTATATTGTTGTACCCCAAAATTAAAATTTTTGTTACACTTAGATATTTTGAAGAAATGAGTAAAAGTCTTGTCAAATCAGTCAAAAAGGTCAAAATTTGGGTGTGCATGTCTTGCATGAGGGGTTAAAACGCAAAATTTTCAATTTCTGACGATCTGGGTTTGCTAAGAGCAGCTTAATCTAAAAAACCCAGATCTCAGTTTTTCATCCCTAAATTTTAGGAAAATTGCTATTTTTAGAAATTTTCTAAAATTAGAAACGTTTTTTGTTTTTCCGGGTTTCTTTTGAAACGATAATGGCAAAATTTTCTAAAAATAGAAAGTTGGTCCGACAGGGTCCGAACTGATTTTGATTGGCTCAAAATATGTCTGTATCAGGCTGGTGCAGTCAGAATCTCAAAATAATCAGTTTTGCCCTACTGGGTCTATTCTGCTTTTCAGAAGCATATTTGGAGCTCTGAGGTCATCAATGGAGGTCATTCGGCTGTCAGGCGTCAGTTTCAGCATTTAAACATTCGACAGAAGATGAAATGATGAACGTGCACAAAGAACGAGAAAGAAAATTGAAAATTCATGAAAATTTTCTAACGCTGGCAAGTTTGGGCACCCCTATTGAAGAAAGGCGCCCACCTTTTTAGGGCATCATATGATAAATTAGGGTTTCAAGCCTCCAGTCAAACTTCCTCACTTTTCTGTCAGCTTTGCAGTGGATTCAGCGGCGTAGTCATCAGGCGATTTAGTCATCCAGAATATAAAGCTGAACAGGGGAGATCCGCACTGGAGTCAGAACGAGGAAAGTTGAAAATGTTGAAAATTTGACTAAGTGTTGAGAAAATGGGCACCCCTATTGAAGAAAGGCGCCCAAGCTTTCAGGAGGCCAAATGAATAAATTTGTAGATAAGGCTCTAACGCGATTTCATCTCGTTTGATCTAGCTTTCCAGTGAGACACTCAGCACGTCAACCGGAGTTCGCAGTCACCAGATGTGAGGAGCTGAATATAGGGTCCGACAAAGGCTGAGAACCAAAATTCAGAAGCAAACATAAAAAAATCAAAAATAAACTAAGTATGGGTAAAGTGGGCGTCCCCAGTCAAGAAGGGCGCCCAAACTTTTGGAAGCCTTAAACTCACTTTTGGGTAAAGATCGTTCCAGAAGACCCCTTTTCATTCTTCGTCAGCTTCGCGATGAGCATAGTCTTTAGTCAATCCGATGCCCAGAGCTCCAAGATTCGACGAGATCGTCTGTAGAAGGGATTTAATGAAGAAATTTGAAAGTCATGAAAATGGCTATCTCTGGGAGAAATGGGCGCCCTTGGAAGGAAAAGGCTCCCACGAATTCGAAGGTCAAGATGAAGTCTTTCGCCAGTGATGCCTCTAGAACTTCTTTCTCAGAATCAGTCAGGCTCCGCCGTGAAACCTTCAGCTCGCCTGTCGGATCAATCTGTCAATCAGAAATTAGAGGTGAATTAGCATGTCAAAATCAAGGAAAGTTGAAAATATTAAAAATTTGGCTAACACTGGAAGAAGTGGGTGCCCCAGGTGAAGAAGGGCGCCCAAATGTTCATGCCTTGGAGAAATTTTTGAGATTTTCAAAAAAGTTTCAAAATTTCCAAGTGAAGGATGGCGTCCAAGTTCAAGGAGACTGAGTTTTAGGGTTTTGGAAATAAAAGCAAAGAAAGCAAAACCTAATCCAAAGCCCTAAAGTCTATTTAACATCATTCTTTCATGTATTTTTCATTATTTTTGCAGGTAGCATCCAGAGGAGAAAGTTGGAGCAGCAAGTTTGAAGAATTTTTGTGATTCAAGAATCCATCTTTGCTGGTTTAACATCAGATTTTTTAGATCAACAAGCATAAACCCTTGCTTTTTCAAGCTTTTTGTTCCAGAAGATCAAATTTTTCAAGCAGAAGGCCAAGGTTTTCCTTTTTCAGTCATCTGGGTTTTTTTGTCTCAATCTTTTGAAGAATTTTTCAAGAACTTCATCCAGTTGCAGCAAGTGCTTTTATTTTGCATGTTAGTGAAAACCTCAGTGCATTCAAATTTCAACCATCTGGGTCCTTTCTAATCAGTATTATGAAGAAAACCCATATCGCAGCTTTTTTCAAGAAAGTTCAAAATCTAGGGTTGGCTGCTTTTTTGATCAAACGTCAGGGTTTTGCAAATCTAGTCATCTGGGTCCTTTTCTAATCTTGTTCTGAACAAAACCCAAATGACAGCTTTTTTCGAAAAAAATTGAAGAAATTAGGGTTTGCTGCTTTTTCAGGAAAAATTCAAAATTTTCAAAAACGGACGATCTGGGTTGTCTTGCATCGATATTATGAACAAAACCAATATCTCAGAAAAATTTCTCAAAAATTTGTCCGTTGGAGCACAAAAATCAGCATTCTAAAAATAGAAGTTGTTCAAGACTTGTCTGAACCAAGGCGAGTTTACAATCATTCTTCGAGTTTTCTGAAATGGAGTACACTCCTAATGTTTTCAAGTCCGAATCAGCTCTCTTTCACAATTATATCAAAATAGCTGAGAGAGACTTGCATCATGTCAAGCCGGTGTTCGATCTACATGCCTTGGAGAGAGCAGGCAACACTTCAATCAAGAACCTGGGACATTCTGGACTCCTCGCAGAAGCGTCAATTCCTATATCAGTTCAAAGCCTTGAGTTCATAATCACTTGCATTAAGCATTACAACCCAGCTACTAGGGAGATCCAGTCAGCAGACGGTAGATTGATTTGCAGTCTAAAGACTGATATGGTCGAAAGGTGTTTTTCCATTCCCCCATGGCCTGAAAGCGTAACTCTCTCGAAGGGTGAATGCGAAAGGATGTGGAATATGCATAAGGATAAATATAGCAAGAAGATTGCACACAGATGGATGAAAGAAAAACATAAAACATTGCCCAAGAATGTCGGGCGAGGGGAGTTCAAGGACGAGGTTGCCATCATCATCACTTTGCTCAATAGGGTCACTGGCTCAGAAGATTCCACCAAGTTCCAACCTTGGATGTTTTATGCCATACCACACATCATGAAGAAGACGAAATTCTATGATTGGCCTACTCTGATTAGTGACTGCCTACATCAGCAAATAACAGAATATTTCCAGTTTCATGTATTCCACATGGTGTCATACCTAGTCTACCTGGTGGCCTATCAAGGTCAATTCAGAGGGTTGAACACCAAGGGATCGTTGAGCGTACAACACATATATAATTACTATCCCCAGTTGGAATTCACAAAGTCGTTGCACCACTACAAAAGGGTGAACGAGGCCTTCTTGATGTAAACAGTGCGGGACTTAGACAACGAATTGTACGTCCGCATCTCTTCAGTTGCCAGGGTAGCAATGGCGGAATGGGCGGATTGGTTTATACAGTTTCCTACCTTTACCTATCTCAGGGTCTATGGTTATTCAGGTGCCCCGCTCATGTTGCCAAGGTATCCGTCAGATGAGGTCATCTTCATGGAGTTCTTCAGGCAGGCTCACGGTGTCCACATAGTCTTGAGGAATAGAAAGAAACCCTCTCTTCACTTTCCATTAGGGTTGGGTATTTATACATGCAGGACTGCTACAAATGCCAGGACAATTGGAGAAGAGTTAGATAAATTCGGCCTCAAGTCCTACAGCGAGAGGCGATCATTTGATCCTCATGGTGTCTACGCTGGCCAATTGGAGAAGAACTATAATCATATATCCGCACTTGAAGATTTTTGGGCTAACTGTGTAGATGAGTTTGAAGTGCGGAGACGTAGTTACAGCAGGCTCACTCTCCATCAGATGAAAGACTGCTTAAATGAAGATATAGAAGGGCTCTCTGATGATGATGAAGATGTGCTTCTCCCAATGTACACTCAGAAATGAATTGAAGATCAGCCCTTACCACAAGTTAATTGGGCAAATAAAGAATCTCTTTCAGTTGAAGACAGACCAAGACAAGTCATTGAGCATAGTAAGGTTTTCTTAGTGCTTAAAAGGAAGAACTCCATTCCAGTAGCAGATCCGCCAAGGATAATTCCCTCTTCTTCCAGAGCACAGTCGAAGGGAAAGGGTAAAAGTCAGTCTCAAGATGGCGTCAAAGGTAGTAGATCAAATAAAAATGTAAAAAGAAGGTTGGATTTCTCAGGCATAGTCATACAGGAGCAGCCTATAGTTGATTCAGAAGTTCCTCCTGACGAGCCCGTACCTCAAAATGAAGCAGAGGAGCCACCTTCAACACATGTTTATGTACCTTTGACATGTTCTACACCGATTCACATTGATCTTGATATCGAAGATGATGAAGAGATTTTAGCAGCACCTCCTGAGGAAGTTAGTAAAGATACTACTATGTCTTGGCTTGAGAACTCCTTAGGAAGGGTTAGGAGAAGGTCTTCATATCAAGTGAGTGTTGATGATCTCAATGACATCTATTAGGAACCTCCTAAGAAGAAGGCAAAGAAGCAAGTTCACTTTGATAGGAATCCTGATAACGAGATAGTCATGGAGACTGCAGTGCCCCCAGAAGACAAGAACAGGGATGAGGTAAATATGGATGATTTCGTCATGGTCAAGGCTAATCTCGGTAGAAATACCAGACATGGAGATTTGAGTCTCTTCAAAGTTGTATCCGAAAACATTCAAGAAAGAGTGCTTAAAGATGGGGAAGACAAGGCAGCCCTCAAGGCTGAAAATCAGCAGCTCAGGCTTTTCATTTCTAACCTTGTCCATGGTTCTTCACAAACAACCCAGTTGCTGCCCCAGGTCTTGGAGACACCAGCTGATCACCATCAATTAAGAGAGCTGGTCATATGTGGGAAAGAGACTCAAGAGTGGATCGAGAGTTTCATTATCAGAGGAAGGGAGATCTTGGCACAGATGTTCCAGTTAAGGGAAGGCGCTCATAAGCTACATCAAGGTATCCAAGGATTTGAACAGACACTAGCTAAAGTAAAACCGAGACATGAGATTATCATTGCTAATTTAGACACGGCTTACAGTTCAGCAGTTTCAAGAGAACACAAGAGACAAATCCTTGCCTGGAGAGAGCGTCATGTTTTCAAAATTAAAACCTATGAGAGGATATATGAAGAATTCATCACTTACAGACAAAGGGTGGTTGAAGCTCTTCTTTTCATCAGCGAATTTGTCATAGAGATCCCTTCTCAGTATAGTCTTAAAGATGGTTCCTACATCAGGCTTGAGGAGGTGCAAAATCAGTTCCAAAGTGTTGTTCACAGTTGCAGTTCAGTTGGCGGAAGGATAGGCCATATTTCAGTGATGTCAGCAAAGTTAGATAAAGCGGCCAATGAGGTCGAAGATTTCTTGAGATCTATTGCAGATGCTGAAGATATTCTTGAAAAGCGGAGCTTTGCTGTTGATGGCATAGATGCATCGAACCGAGACACAATCTCTAACTTCCTAGCGGATGTGATCGAGCTTTAAAGCAGCTTTCTTCTAGAAGCTTTCTTTCTCACTTTCTTTCTATTCTTGGAATAATCCTTATCCATTCTTTGAGGATAGAAAGAAGATAAGATGTAATAGTTGGCGTTTCCCGCTTTTTGTTGCTTTCTAGGGTTTTATCTTTCTAGATTTAGTAATAAAGTTTGCTTGCTGAGCAAGCCCTAGATTGTGAAAGCAAGGAGATTTTAGGGTTCCCTACTCCTCTGCTTCTCTATAAATAAGAGCCTTTGCTCATTTAGTTTTCTTTAACCGTGCTAGTGAGAACAAAATGCTGACCCTATTGTGCCTTCTATTTGTTGCTCAAGTATTGTTGATTTGTGTTGTGATAAGCAAATTGTTGAGCCTCTTTAGCCAACAAGGAGTTAGTGTGATTGTTGTTTTCTATTGTGTTAAGAATAAGTTTTCAAGCCTCTTTAGCTACAATTTCTTGTTCAAGGCATGTTAGAAGTGAGCTTTGTTTTCAGAGATTTGAGTAATAAAATCATGAGCCTCTTTTGCCTTGGTCCAAAATCTCAGATTTCCGTTATCTATGTTCTACTTTTATGATCTTTATTTCAGCTTGCAGTGAAGTGTGTAGGTGTTCGTTGAAAGAGAGATTATTGAAATATTTTTGTCAGAAAATATACCTTGTTAATTTCTAACTTCTCTTGCTCTGCTATTACTTGAGAGGTTAGGAACGTCTTTAGTTTAAGTTAGTCATAGTTGAACTTCTTATATCAGAAAATCTCAGCTGCGACGTTTGTGTTTAAAAAACCTTGTGCTCTAAGCTGATAAAAAATATAGGCAACTTAGTTTTAGTTTACTTTCTTTCAAACACCATTAGCAAGAGGGAGCTTCCCCTCCTAATTTGAAGAGCAGTTTATCTGTGCATAGCTGTCCGTTTTCAAATCCGCATTCCAGAGGTGCGAATTTAAACGCCAATAGTTTTCTGGCGCCCACCGTGGGGCACGAGGCTATAAACAACAAAGAAAGCTTAGGCTTTATGTCATGGGTATGACTATCTAGCGTCCTACTACTCCAGTTCAACAACCAGATCTTACACCTCCAGTTATCCAGCTGAGTTTCCAGATAATTGAAGGAGAGAAAGTAGACATCATCAGCAGCCTGAGGAGTTTCATCTTTGAGAAGAAGGAGACCCCTGCTCAGTGGAGAAACACTGTTGTTATTCTAGACAAAGAGGAAGAGAAAGCCGATATTACAGCCGAAAGACCTGTCTTGCCACCACCCGCGTGGGACTAGACAATCCTGGCTTACATAGTCTATACAAGGAGGAGAACAAGAACAAATCCGCTCTTCCAAGAAGTTGATCCTTTCCTTCCACATGCACATCCTACAAAAGTTGGAGAGTCATCCAACACAGTTCCTGAATCCAACACATTTCCTGAGTTCAACACCATATCTGTGTTCGAGGAAGAAGAATCTGAAGCAATGGGTGATAACCACAACAACGATGACAACAACAATCGCAATCGGAGAAGAGGTCCCCCATTTCCTTGGGGTGATCATATCAGACCTTTGGCCCTAGGAGAAAATCATGAATTGCCTAAGGGGTCAAGAAAGCACTTTCCATGGTTCCAAGGTGATGGAAGTCAACATCCTGACGATCATCTTTCAACCTTTTCAATGGCTTGCGTTGTTTTGCATGTAGCTCATGAAGATATTGTTGTTCGTCTCTTTGTTGAGACACTCGCGGGAGCTACTGCCGAATGGTTCAATCACTTGGAGCCTGGTTGCATAACCAACTAGAATACTATGACTGAAAAGTTTCTTGCGAGGTTCAAGCCAACTGAAGATAGCCACCAGTTGTTCGCTCAACTTTCCAATTCAAAGAAGGAGGACAATGAACTGATGAGAGAGTTCGTAGCAAGTTTTAACCGCTTGGTTACGCGTCTTTCATATACACTCAATCCATCACCTGAGATCTTGTTAAGCAGTTTTGTCAATGCACTTCCATCAGAGATAGCCTTTATCTTGAGATCGGCTCACGAGACAGAACTAGGAGAAGCACAACAAGGTGCAATAGAAATTGAAGACAACATGATCACTTCAGGAAAGATCAGAGGAGATGCTATTAGGCCCTTGGTTCAAAGTTCTACTGATCCATTACTTCAAAGGGTTGCAAATGAAGTAACTATTCTCAAGAGGCAATTGCCACTCCAGCCGACGCCTCTCACTCAAGTTGCACCACCACCTGCTTTGCCTGCACCACAGCAGCCTTATTAGCCTCAGCAACCGTATCAGTCGAGGAGAAATAACTTTTAGCATTACAATAATTACAGGCCGCGAGGGCCACCTCCACCAAGGCAAGTGGCTGACAATACACAAAATGTTGTGTTTTTCTCTTTTCATGATTCCACTGAACATACCGGCGCATCTTGCCCTGAAAATGTCATAATGAACGAGATCATGGGATATGCCGAAGCTGCACCTGCACCAAGTTTCGTTCCAACTCCAAGTTCGAATGTTGTCTTACCTCAATCGGACAACTTCGATGGCGACTCCGCAACGGGCTACTTTGAAAGTGAACTCAATTTTGAAGAACAAGAAGAAGATATTCGTCAGTACTCTCTTGCAGTTAATCCTGAGAATCATACGACTCCTATGTTCACCAGAGCTCAACATATGAGGGCACACAAAGAAGAGGAAGAAGAGAGACTGAAAGTATCAAAAGACAAAGAAAAAGGAAAAGAAGTAGCTTCTACTTCAAATGTTAAGTCTTCTCAAGAGAACGTAAAAGCAATTGCTGAAGATTCGTCCTCAACAAATTTTGATATTGTAGATTCATTGATAAAGAACAAAGTGCAGATTTCTCAGTTAGAGTATCTCCAAGATCATCCAGAGCAAGTGGACCGACTTCTCAAATTTGTGAAGAAAGAACCTGCCAAGCAGCCCACATTGCTCAAATCATCCGTTCTGGCGGAAGACAAGCCCAAGCCCTTCTATATTTCTTTATATATAGGGGGTTACAAATTGAGCAATTGTATCATCGATTCCAGAGCTTCGGACAACGTCATGCCTCTGCAAGTGATGAATGCTCTAGGAATTTTGTGTACCAAGATAAAGGACAAATTTTACTCACTGGAGTCCAAGTCAGTGCCGTTAGTCGGACAATTGAAAGATGCTCAAGTAAGGTTGGCGGCTTGTCCTGAAAAGAAAATCATGATGACCATTCTAGTAGCTGACATTCCAGCAAGCTACAGGATGCTATTAAGTAGAAGCTTTTGCAAGGACCTCGGTGGAGAGATTCAAATGGATTGGTCTTCTGCAAACATTCCATTAAAGAAAGGAACTTTCAAGCTAGAACCAAAACCCAAATCTCGATTTGCGGTCGTGAAGTCTCAAGATCCTCAAGCTCAAGTTCTATATCAAGAAACGGGTCTTGGTACTTATGCCATGTTCTCAGAGATTCCTGAAGAAAGTCAAGAGATCGTGTGCATCGTAGAGAAATTAGCAGATGATCCTAAGTTGTGGACTTTGCAGTTCGATGGGAGTTGTTCCACTGCTGGTTCAGGAGCGGGAGTTGTGATAAGTTCTCCTGAAGGACAATTATATCCTTTTGCATACCGCTTACAATTTGAATGTACAAACAACACGACGGAATATGAGGCGCTTTTACTAGGTCTCATAAATGCAAAGGATATGGGTATCAAATACCTTAGGGTCGAAGGTGATGCAGAGCTCGTTGTAAAGCAATTCAGAGATCAATTCAGAGTGAAAGCAAATCGTCTTCGACATTATAGAAATAAGGTGTGGAATGCAATAGATTGGTTCGAAGCATTTGATATCAAGTATATTCCACGTCTAGAAAATAGTAGAGCGGATGCCCTCGCGGTATCAGCTTCACTTTTCATGCCACATTTTGACTTTCGTCAGAATGCATTCACCATTGAGTTAATCTACAGGCTAGTTGTACCTGACAACTGTGATAACTAGCAAGTCTTTAACGATGATGAACACATTAAGGAGTTTCTTGTTATGGGAGATAATTTCAAAGAATTGTTCTTTGAGGGAAGTTCATCTAGTCACAGGGAAACAGTAACAGAAGTCTCTAATGCGCCAAAGATTGCTGAAGACAAAGAAAGTCCAGAAGAGCCTAATTCCAACATTATCCAGTTGAAAGGAAATAAAATTCCCAAGGGTTTGGTTTCCTTGGAGAATATTTTTGACAGGCACGATAGATATATCCAAGATCAGAGAAACTCAAGCGACAGAACATCTGCCGAATATCAACAAGTCAATATTGGTACAGTTGACAAGCCTAGGCTTGTTAATTTGGGTACATGTTGCACTGCAGAGGAGAGCGAGAAGTTCATTTCTTTGTTCCAGCAATACCGAGATGTCTTCGCCTGGTCATATGAAGATTTGAAAGTTTTTACACCAAGAGAATTGTCTCACACAATTCCTCTTCAACCTGAAGCAAAGCCCTTCAGGCAAAAACAATGACACTACAATCCGCGGATTCAAGATACCATCTACGTGGAGATCCAGAAGATGGTGAATGCAAAGATCATCTTTCTGATCCATCATTCCACTTGGGTGTCAAATATAGTTCCTGTGCACAAGAATAACAGAGAAATCAGAATTTGCATTGATTTCAGGAATTTAAATCAATCATCGCTCAAGGATAATTATCCTTTGCCAATCATGGAGCACACCTTATAGACAGTTACCGGTTCCGAGATGCTGTCTTTATTAGACAATTTTTCTGGATATAATCAAATTGTAGTAGCTGAGGAAGATCAATTCAAGATGGCATTCACAACCCCATGGGGTACATTTTCCTATAAAAGAATGCCCTTCGGCCTCATCAACTCCGGTGCTACATTTCAGAGAGTCATGGATTTGGCATTTGGTGACTTGAAGAATAAAGTAATAGTTGTCTATCTAGACGACCTCACTGTTTTCTCGAAGATACGAGAAGATCACTTTTCACATCTAGGGAAGGTCTTCGAGAGATGCAAATATCATAAAATATCATTAAACCCCAAAAAGTCTATCTTCGCGGTGACGGAAGGCAAGTTGCGTGGCCACATTGTCTCCAAGGAGGGAACTCGAATTGACCCAAGCCAGGTCGAAGGTATTAGAAGTTTGTCTCTTCCAACAAGCAGAACAGGGGTACACTCTTTCTTTGGTAAGGTAAATTTCATACAAAGATTTGTACTAGATTTTTCTGAGTTGACTAAAGATATATCTGCTATGATGAAGAAAACAATTTTCAAGTGGATAGAAGAAGGCAAGAAGGCGTTTGCAGCAATAAAAGAAGCTATCAGTTCTAGCTCTAGTGCTAGTCCGTCCTGATTTTGAAAAGGAATTCATCCTTTATTGCTATACATCAGAACAAACTCTGTCTGCCATTCTGACACAAAAATTAAATGAAGAAACTGAATCTCCAATAGCTTTTATGAGCTGTAGTTTCAAGGACAACAAATCAAGATACTCTCAGATTGAAAAGAATGCCTATGCGATGGTTTGAGCTGTAAAGAATTTTAGATTTTATATCTTAAATTCTCACACCGTTGTGTATGTCACAGATCCAACAGTGAAAAGTGTGTTAACTCAACAGGAGATGGGCTCCAAGAGAGGTAACTAGGTCGCGAAGGTGCAAGAGTATGATTTGGAGATCAAGCCAACCAAACTCGTCCGCGGGAGAGGTCTTTGTCAGTTGATAGCAGAGGATGGTGATAAGAAACTTCAAGCCAAAGGTATACCTGAGATTGAACCCAAAGTTAAAGAGGATCTTCCAATGGTATTGCTGATCGAATCTTCAGGAGAATGGTTTACTGAGATATGGTATTACTTGACATACGGTGATTGTCCAAATCACCTGAACAAGCAACAGAGGAGAACGCTTAAGCTGAAAGCATAGAATTATGTAATCATCAGCAATGTTTTGTACAAGCGAGGTCTTGACGGAACATTCTTGTTGTGTGTTACCAAAGATCAACAACGGCGCTTGCTGGAAGCTTTCCATAATCAAGCATGCAGTGGTCACTTTTCATCAAAGGTGACAAATTTTAAAATCTTGCGGGCTCAACTCTTTTGGCCGACTATGTTCCACGATGCATATGAGTGGGTACATAAATGTCAGTTGTGTCAGCAGTTTGTTGGCAAGGCGAAGTTAGCAGTCGCTCCTCTCAGGCCAGTTGTTATAGATGCTCCATTTCAGCAATGGGGTTTAGATTTTATTGGTCCTATCAACCCACGTTCCAACAAGGGGCATATTTATGTCCTTACAACCACTGATTATTTCACAAAATGGGTTGAGGCCATTCCCACCAAGCGAGCTACGTCCGAGGTCGTGTGTGAGTTCTTAAAGGAAAACATTGTCACACGCTTCGGGGTGCCTCGCAAAATTGTGACAGATAATGCAACATGTTTCTCATCAGAGGAGCTAATGGAGTTCTGTTTTGATCACAGCATTACACTATCTCATTCATTAGATTATTACCCCCAGGGTAATGGGCAAGCTGAATTGTCGAACAAGAACATTGT
Organism: Sequoia sempervirens; assembly: GCA_007258455.2. Classification (NCBI taxonomy): domain Eukaryota; kingdom Viridiplantae; phylum Streptophyta; class Pinopsida; order Cupressales; family Cupressaceae; genus Sequoia; species Sequoia sempervirens. The sequence goes on from VDFB02252616.1 coordinate 116,502,868, forward strand.
CACAATAATTCGCAAGTTGGTTGATTCCAGTCAACGAACTTGGCACAAGAGAATTTATGATGCTCTCTGGGTCGATATAATTACTCTGAAGAGAGCCATTGGTACCTCACCCTTTATCCTCCTATATGGTACAGAAGCAATGATACCCATCACATTGGAGTTGTCCGCCTTGCAGCTGGCAACCGCAGTAGAAGATGGAGAATTCACAGACCCTATTCAGAAGCGTATCCTGTACCTGACTAAGCTTCAAGAAGAAAGGGAAGAGGTAGTAGATAGAATCACTCAGCACCAGGAGCGGGTGAAGAAGATTTTTGACAAGAAAGCTCGCCAACGAGATTTCGAGGTAGGAGATCAAGTCCTCTTATGGGATAAGAGACATGAGCCCAAGGGAATGCATGGAAAATTTGATTCCTTGTGGTTGGGACCTTTCAAGATTCACGAGCCCGCCGGAGAGAGCACCTATATTCTCTCACGCTTGGATGGAAGTCTCCTCCCTCTACCACATCGCGGGCAGTACTTGATGCACTTCATCCCTTTGGGGGTGGAGTAAGTTCTCAAAACAATCTTTGTAAATATTTTTCATTTTTTTTTTTTTCGTAATGTGTTTCCCCTTTCTGTGATGTTTTCATTATGTTGTATTTCCCCTTTCTGTAATAGTCCTGTCGTGTTTTAGGTGAATAATAGGGAAGTCCAACTATTAGGTGATTTATAGGAAGTCTGGTTATAGGTGATTAAGGAATGTCTTGCAAAATAGGTGATTAGGAAATGATGCTGACTCCGATACCCAATGGACAAAGCACTGGTCTAAACTCAAACTCCAGAGATTCTATGGTTCTCCTATGCCGTAAGTATCTGCCATGGTCCCCAAACAGAGCCAATGTTGTACCCCAAAATTAAAATTTTTGTTACACTTAGATATTTTGAAGAAATGAGTAAAAGTCTTGTCAAATCAGTCAAAAAGGTCAAAATTTGGGTGTGCATGTCTTGCATGAGGGGTTAAAAGCAAAATTTTCAATTTTTGACGATCGGTCGCTAAGAGCACTTAATCTACAAAATCCAGATCTCGTTTTCATCCCTAAATTTTAGGAAAACTACTATTTTTAGAAATTTTCTAAAATTAGTAACATTTTTGGTTTTTGGGTTTCTTTCGAAACGGATACTGGGAAATTTTTCTAAAAATAGAAAGTTGGTCCGACAGGGTTCGAACTGATTTTGATTGGCTCAAAATACGTTCGTATCAGGCTGGTGCAGTCAGAATCTCAAAATAATCAGTTTTGCCCTACTGAGTCTATTCTGCTTTTCAGAAGCATATTTGGAGCTCCGAGGTCATCAATGGAGGTCATTCGATTTCCAGGCGTCAGTTTCAGCATTTAAACATTCGACAGAAGATGAAATGATGAACGTGCACAAAGAATGAGAAAGAAAATTGAAAATTCATGAAAATTTTCTAACGCTGGCAAGTTTGGGCACCCCTGTTGAAGAAAGGCGCCCACCTTTTTAGGGCATCATATGATAAATTAGGGTTTCAAGCCTCCAGTCAAACTTCCTCACTTTTTTGTCAGCTTCACAGTGGATTCAACAGCACAGTCATCAGGCGATTCAGTCATCCAGAATTCAAAGCTGAACAGGGGAGATCCGCATTGGAGTCAGAATGAGGAAAGTTGAAAATGTTGAAAATTTGACTAAGTGTTGAGAAAATGGGCGCCCCTGTTGAAGAAAGGCACCCAAGCTTTCAGGAGGCCAAACGAATAAATTTGTAGATAAGGCTCTAACGTGATTTCGTCTCGGTTGATCCAGCTTTCCAGTGAGACACTCAGCACGTCAACCGGAGTTCGCAGTCACCAGATGTGAGGAGCTGAATATAGGGTCCGAAAAAGGCTGAGAACCAAAATTCAGAAGCAAACACAGAAAATCAAAAATAAACTAAGTCTGGGTAAAGTGGGCGCCCCCAGTCAAGAAGGGCGCCCAAACTTTTGGAAGCCTTAAACTCACTTTTGGGCAAAGATCGTTCCAAAAGACCCCTTTTCATTCTTCGTCAACTTTGCGATGAGCATAGTCTTCAGCCAATCCGACGCCCAGAGCTCCAAGATTCGACGAGATCGTCTGTAGAAGGGATTTAATGAAGAAATTTGAAAGTCATGAAAATGGCTATCTTTGGGAGAAATGGGCACCCCTGGAAGGAAAAGGCTCCGACGAATTCGGAGGTCAAGATGAAGTCTTTCGCCAGTGATGCCTCTAGAACTTCTTTCTCAGAATCAGTCAGGCTCCGCCGTGAAACCTTCAGCTCACCTATCGGATCAATCTGTCAATCGGAAATCAGAGGCGAATTAGCATGTCAAAATGAAGGAAAGTTGAAAATATTAAAAAATTGGCTAACACTGGAAGAAGTGGGCGCCCCAGGTGAAGAAGGGCGCCCAAATGTTCATGCCTTAGAGAAATTTTTGAGATTTTCAAAAAAGTTTCAAAATTTCCAAGTGAAGGATGGCATCCAAGTTCAAGGAGACTGAGTTTTAGGGTTTTAGAAATAAAAGCAAAGAAAGCAAAACCTAATCCAAAGCCCTAAAGTCTATTTAACATCATTCTTTAATGTATTTTTCATTATTTTTGCAGGTAGCATCCAGAGGAGAAAGTTGGAGCAGCAAGTTTGAAGAATTATTGTGATTCAAGAATCCATCTTTGCTGGTTTTACATCAGATTTTTCAGATCAACAAGCATAAACCCTTGCTTTTTAAAGCTTTTTGTTCTAGAAGATCAAAATTTTCAAGCAGAAGGCCAAGGTTTTCCTTTTTCAGTCATTTAGGTCTTTTTGTCTCAATCTTTTGAAGAATTTTTCAAGAACTTCATCAAGTTGCAGCAAGTGCTTTTATTTTGCATGTTAGTGAAAACCTCAGTGCATTCAAATTTCAACCATCTGGGTCCTTTCCAATCAGTATTATGAAGAAAACCCATATCGCAACTTTTTTCAAGAAAGTTCAAAATCTAGGGTTGGCTGCTTTTTTGATCAAACGTCAGGGTTTTGCAAATCTAGTCATCTGGGTCCTTTTCTAATCTTTTTCTGAACAAAACCCAGATGCCAGCTTTTTTCAGAAAAAATTGAAGAAATTAGGGTTTGCTGCTTTTTCAGGCAAAATTCAAAATTTTCAAAAACGGACGATTTGGGTTGTCTTGCATCGATATTCTGAACAAAACCCATATCTCAGAAAAATTTCTCAAAAAATTTGTCCGTTGGAGCACAAAAATCAGCATTCTAAAAATAGAAGTTGTTCAAGACTTGTCTGAACCAAGGCGAGTTTACAGTCATTCTTCGAGTTTTCTGAAATGGAGTACACTCCTAATGTTTTCAAGTCGGAATCAGCTCTCTTTCACAGTTATATCAAAACAGCTAAGAGAGACTTGCATCATGTCAAGCCGGTGTTCGATCTACATGCCTTGGAGAGAGCAGGCAACACTTCAATCAAGAACCTGGGACATTCTGGACTCCTCACAGTAGCGTCAATTCCTATATCAGTTCAGAGCCTTGAGTTCGTAATCGCTTGCATTAAGCATTACAACCCGGCTACTAGGGAGATCCAGTCAACAGACAGTAGATTGATTTGCAGTCTAAAGCCTGATATGGTCGAAAGGTGTTTTTCCATTCCCCCGTGGCCTGAAAGCGTAACTCTCTCAAAGGGTGAATGCAAAAGGATGTGGAATATGCATAAGGATAAATATAGCAAGAAAATTGCATGGAGATGGATGAAAGAAAAACATAAAACATTGCCCAAGAATGTTGAGCGAGGGGAGTTCAAGGACGAGGTTTCCATCATCATCACTTTGCTCAACAGGGTCACTGGCTCAGAAGATGCCACCAAGCTCCAACCTTGGATGTTTTATGCCATACCTCACATCATGAAGAAGACGGAATTCTATGATTGGCCTACTCTGATTAGTGACTGCCTACATCAGCAAATAACAGAATATTTCCAGTTTCATGTATTCCACATGGTGTCATACCTAGTCTACCTGGTGGCCTATCAAGGTCAATTCAGAGGGTTGAACACCGAGGGATCATTGAGCGTACAACACATATATAGCTACTATCCCCAGTTGGAATTCATAAAGTCGTTGCACCACTACAAAAGGGTGAACGAGGCCTTCTTGATGTAAACAGTGCGGGACTTAGACAACGAATTGCACATCCACATCTCTTCAGTTGCCAGGGCAGCAATGGCAGAATGGGTGGATTGGTTTATACAGTTTCCTACCTTTACTTATCTTAGGGTCTATGGTTATTCAGGTGCTTCGCTCATGTTGCCAAGGTATCCATCAGATGAGGTCATCTTCATGGAGTTCTTGAGGCAGGCTCACGGTGTCCACACAGTCTTGAGGAATAGAAAGAAACCCTCTCTTCACTTTCCATTAGGGTTGGGTATTTATACATGTAGGACTGCTACAGATGCCAGGACAATTGGAGAAGAGTTAGATAAATTCGACCTCAAGTCCTACAGTGAGATGCGATCATTTGATCCTCATGGTGTCTACGCTGGCCGATTGGAGAAGAACTATAATCACATAGCCACACTTGAAGATTTTTGGGCTAACTGTGCAGATGAGTTTGAAGTGCGGAGACGTAGTTACAGCAGGCTCACTCTCCATCAGATGAAAGACTGCTTAAATGAAGATATAGAAGGACTCTCTGATGATGATGAAGATGTGCTTCTCCCAATGTACACTCATAAACGAATTGAAGATCAGCCCTTACCACAAGTTATTGGGAAAATAAAGAATCTCTTTCAGTTGAAGACAGAACAAGACAAGTCATTGAGCATAGTAAGGTTTTTTTAGTGCTTAAAAGGAAGAACTCCATTCCAGTAGCAGAGCCGCCAAGGATAATTCCCTCTTCTTCCAGAGCACATTCAAAGGGAAAGGGTAAAAGTCAGTCTCAAGATGGCGTCAAAGGTAGTAGATCAAATAAAAATGTAAAAAGAAGGTTGGATTTCTCAGGCATAGTCATACAGGAGTAGCCTATAGTTGATTTAGAAGTTCCTCCTGACGATCCCGTACCTCCAAATGAAGAAGAGGAGCCACCTTTAACACATGTTTTTGTACCTTTGACAGGTTCTACACTGATTCACATTGATCTTGATATCGAAGATGATGAAGATATTTTAGCAGCACCTCCTGAGGAAGTTAGTAAAGATACTACTATGTCTTGGCTTGAGAACTCCTTAGGAAGGGTTAGGAGAAGGCCTTCATATCAAGTGAGTGTTGATGATCTCGATGACATCTATCAGGAACCTCCTAAGAAGAAGGCAAAGAAGCAAGTTCACTTTGATAGGAATCCTGATAACGAGATAGTCATGGAGACTGCAGTGCCCCCAGAAGACAAGAACAGGGATGAGGTAAATATGGATGATTTCTTCATGGTCAAGGCTAATCTCGGTAGAAATACCAGACATGGAGATTTGAGTCTCTTCAAAGTTGTATCCAAAAACTTTCAAGAAAGAGTGCTTAAAGATGGGGAAGACAAGGCAGCCCTCAAGGCTGAAAATCAGCAGCTTAGGCTTTTCATTTCTAACCTTGTCCATGGTTCATCACAAACAACCCAGTTGTCACCCCAGGTCTTGGAGACACTAGCTGATCACCATTAATTAAGACAGCTGGTCATATGTGGGAAAGAGACTCAGGAGTGGATCGAGAGTTTCATTATAAGAGGAAGGTAGATCTTGGCACAAATGTTCCAGTTAAGGGAAGGCGCTTATAAGCTATGTCAAGGTATCCAAGGATTTTAATAGACACTGGCTGAAGTAAAACCGAGACATGAGATTATCATTGCTGATTTAGACACGGCTTATAGTTCAACAGTTTCAAGAGAACACAAGAGACAAATCCTTGCTTGGAGAGAGTGTCATGTTTTCAAAATTAAAACCTATGAGAGGATATCTGAAGAATTCATCACCTACAGACAAAGGGTGGTTGAAGCTCTTCTTTTCATCAGTGAATTCGTCATAGAGATCCCTTGTCAGTACAATCTTGAAGATGGTTCCTACATCGGGCTTGAGGAGGTGCAAAATCAGTTCCAGAGTGTTGTTCACAGTTGCAGTCCAGTTGGCGGAAGGATAGGCCATATTTCAGTGATGTCAGCAAAGTTCGATAAAGCGGCCAATGAGGTCGAAGATTTCCTGAGATCTATTGCAGATGCTGAAGATATTCTTAGCGGTGCTTGTTGTTGATGGCATAGATGCCGAACGGGACACAATCTCTAACTTCCTAGCGGATGTGATCGAGCTTTAAAGCAGCTTTCTTCTAGAAGCTTTCTTTCCCACTTTCTTTCTATTCTTGGAATAATCCTTATCCATTCTTTGAGGATAGAAAGAAGATAAGATGTAATAGTTGGCGTTTCCCACTTTTTTTTGCTTTCTAGGGTTTTATCTTTCTAGATTTAGTAATAAAGCTTGCTTGCTAAGCAAGCCCTAGATTGTGAAAGCAAGGAGATTTTAGGGTTCCCTACTCCTCTGCTTCTCTATAAATAAGAGCCTTTGCTCATTTAGTTTTCTTTAACCATGCTAGTGAGAACCAAACGCTGAGCCTATTGTGCCCTCTATTTGTTGCTCAGTATTGTTGATTTGTGTTGTGATAAGCAAATTGTTGAGCCTCTTTAGCCAACAAGGAGTTAGTGTGATTGTTGTTTTCTATTGTGTTAAGAATAAGTTTTCAAGCCTCTTTAGCTGCAATTTCTTGTTCAAGGCATGTTAGAAGTGAGCTTTGTTTTCAGAGATTTGAGTAATAAAATCATGAGCCTCTTTTGCCTTGGTCCAAAATCTCAGATTTCCGTTATCTATGTTCTACTTTTATGATCTTTATTTCAGCTTGCAGTGAAGTGTGTAGGTGTTCGTTGAAAGAGAGATTATTGAAATATTTTTGTCAGAAAATCTACCTTGTTAATTTCTAACTTCTCTTGCTCTGCTATTACTTGAGAGGTTAGGAATGTCTTTAGTTTAAGTTAGTCGTAGTTGAACTTCTTATATCAGAAAATCTCAGCTGGGGCATTTGTGTTTAAAAAACCTTGTGCTCTAAGCTGATAAAAAAGATAGGCAACTTAGTTTTAGTTTACTTTCTTTCAAACACCATCAGCAAGAGAGAGCTTCCCCTCCTAATTTGAAGAGCAGTTTATTTGTGCATAGCTGTCCGTTTTCAAATCCGCATTCCAGAGGTGCGAATTTAAACGCCAACATATATATATACAAGAAGAAGAGAGAGACATGAATCTACAATACAACAAGTCGGCTTCCTTCAAAAAGATGTGTCTCTAACACACAAGAAGTCGGCTTCAAGAATTCGAATTCCTTCATGAAATTCACGCCTATGGATGTCGGCCTTAACAATTAAATAAATCATCATTTAATTTGTGCCTCTTCATAACGGTTATCATCATAATTAAATAGCCAAATGCTATCATTGAATTTATTCATCGATGCCAAGAAGATCGGGCTGGAAGATAATCCCGACGTTGCTCAATAACATTAACACTCCCTCTCAGCTAGGCAGGATACTTCCAGCTACATAAGACATATCACCTCATCGTGATGTCAACCAAAATGACTACTCCCATATGTGGAAAGGAAGGATATCACCTCATCATGATATCAACCATCATGGCTACTCCCATGGATGGTAAATGAGTACAATTGCTCATCGCTCAACGTGATGTCGTCACATCATCATGACATTCACCATGGCTACTCCCAGAGGGTTAAAAACACAAGTACAAGAAAATCATCACGAACTCTCTCACATGATGTTGTCATGGAGGAAAACACATGAAATCCACCATGGCTACTCCTAGAGGGTGGAAACAAGGGATTTCACCTCAAATCTCTCTCAAAGAGAAATTCATTAACAAGGGCTTGCACCTCAAATCTCTCTCAAGAGAAATGCTTTAAAGAAGATCATTGATACTGAGATTCCTTCTCAGCTAAGGCTTCATTCTTCACCATACCAAGCTTGTCTCGAAAGTACACAAACTTTATCTTGGAGAGAGGCTTGGTGAGAATGTATTTCATTTGCTCATTAGTGCTGATATACTTCAATTGAATTGTTTTCCTCAATAACATATCTCTGATATAGTGGTATTTGATCTCAACATGTTTAGTTCTTTCATGAAACATAGGATTGATAGAAAGCTTCACACAACTTTGGTTATCACAATGAATGACAGTTGGCTCCATTGATTGTCCAAATAATCCTGCAAGGAGCTTCCAAAGCCACACTGCTTCTCTAGTTGCCACACAAGTTGCAATATACTTAGCCTCTGCTATACTCAGTGCCACTGAAGACTGCTTCCTACTATACCAAGATATCATTGCAGACCCCAAACTGAAGCAACATCCAGAGGTGATCTTCTGATTAGTAACACACCTTGCCTAATCAAAATCAGTATATCCATGTAGCTTCAATTCCACACCTGAAGAATATCTCAAGCCATATCCAACTGTGCCCTGAAAGTATCTCGGGATATTCTTTGTTGCAACTAGATGAATTTTCCTTGGTTCACACATGAAATGACTGAGTGCACTCACTGCATAGCAAATATCCAGTCTAGTATTGAATAGATACATCAACGATCCAATCAACTGCCTATACATTGTGGGATCCACTAGATCTGAACTAGCTGCAATCTCTTTCAATTTATGCAAGTTGGTCTCCATAGGTGTAGACATGGATTTGCAATCCATCATACCAAATCTCTTCAGAATTTCAATAGTAGACTTCCCTTGACTTAGAATCATCTCATCTGGCTTTTGCCATACTTCTAAGCCAAGGAAGTAATGCATGAGATAAAGATCCTTCATTTCAAATTCAAAAGATAACTCCTTCTTGCATTTGATAATGAGGTGTTCTTCTCTAGTAAGAATCATATCATCAACATACAAAACCAAGATCAATGCTTCGCCATCAATTACCTTAAAGTAGAGGTTTGAATTAGCATCATTCTTGGAGAAGCCCAAGCTTGATAGGTAACGATCAATTCTTTCGTACCAAGCACGAGGAACCTAAGGCCATACAAAGCCTTCTTCAGCCTGCAAAAATGAGACTCCTTCCCATGCACCTCAAAACCATCAAGTTGCTCAATGTATACCTCTTCCTCGATTACACCATTTAGAAATGTTGTCTTCACGTCCATTTGGTGAATCTTCCATCCTTTAGATGTTGCAATAGCAATGATGGTCCTGACCGAAGTATAACAAACAATTGGAGAAAAGGTTTCGTCATAGTCAACTCCCTCTTTATGTGAGAATCCTCTAGCCACAAACCTAGCCTTGTACTTCTCAATTCTCCCATCAGCTGCATGCTTGATCTTGAAGATCCACTTAGAAGATACCATATATTTTCCTTCAAGTCTAGGTACAATGTCCCAAACATCATTCTTGAGAATGGATTGATACTCCTTTGCCATAACATCTCTCCAAACCTGCTGACTAGAAGCTTCCTCAACAATGGAAGGCTCAGATTCAATGATTTGACTCTTCTATGCAACATAGTTGGAAAACTTATGAGGTCTCTTAATTTCTCTGAATGTTCCTCTTGGAGCTGCAAACCTTTCTGCCTCATGCATTGTTTTCCTGGCCCAAAGATGTCTTTTTCTGCCAATCACAATATTTGTAGGCCCATCAATAGGTTCCAAGTGCTGAACTGGATCATCATCTTCTTTAGGTTCAGTAGCCTCCCTTTGAATCTCAAGAGTATGGTCAACTTCCATATCATGAGGAGACTCTTGATCTTCAATATCTATCTCCATGTGGATGCCCTTGGATCTATTGAATGCAACATCCTCTTCAAATGTGACATCCCTACTGATCTCTATCAACTTCTGGCCTGGAATGTAGATTCTATAGGATTTTGATGTCTCACAATAGCCCACAAATATTAACTTCTTTCCAGAAGGTTCCAAATTTTTCCTTTTATCTTTCGGTACATGAACATACACTGGAAATCCAAAGATCCTCAAATGAATTACTTTCGGCTTCACCCCTGTGAATGCTTCTTCAGGAGTCATGTTCTCCAAAATGTGGTGAGGGCTCCTATTCTGAACATAAACAGTTGTCCTAGATGCTTTAGCCCAAAGGAAGGTTTTCAGATCTTGGTCATGAATCATGGCTTTGGCTACTTCCATAATAGATCTGTTCTTCCTTTTAGCAACACCGTTCTGTTGAGGATTATAAGGGACACAAAACTCCCTCTTAATCCCCGCTTCAATGCAAAAGTTACAGAAGCTGCCAGAAATGTACTCTCCTCCATTATTGGATCTCAAAATTTTGATCCTCCTCCCAGACAAGTTCTCTACCTGAGCTTTGAATTTTGAACCTCTCTAATACTTCCTTAGATTCTTTAGATTTCAAGAAATAAATCCAAGTCTTTCTAGATTAGTCATCAATAAAAATAATACAATACAAGAAACCACTCAAAGAAGCAACAAACATTGGACCACATAAATTAGAATGAATAAGATCTAGAATACATTTAGATCTACTTTCACTACTATGAAATGGACCTTTAGTATTCTTACCCAATGCACAACCTTTGTAAGTACCTTCATGCTCCTGGTTGAGTTTTGGAAGGCCAGTGACCATCTTCTCCATGGTAGGTAGTGCTTGAAAATGAAGGTGAGCCAATCTTCTATGCCATAGTTCACACGAACTTGATGAATCATGCACCAAATCTTGAAGTGGGCAGGTGAAAAATTTGTAGAGGCTTTCATGTCGAACTCCAATCACCCGAGCAATCTTGATGTTTGAGTTCTTCATCCATGCAATAAATTTTCCTTATGAAAATGCAACTTGGTATCCCTTGTCCTCCAAGGTTGAAATAGAGACAAGGTTTTGCTTGATGCTCAGAACAAATAGAACATCACTCAGCTGCAAGGAAATATTGGAATCCAAATCAAGAGAGGAGGTCCCAACTCCTTTCATAGAATAACTAGCATCATCTCCAATAATGTCTTGTTCACTAGAGTCTCTCTCCACCAAATCAGTTAGATGTTCTCTAAATCTGGTAATGTGGCGGGAAGCACCACTATCAATTAGCCAAGTATTGTTGTCGGTAGGCAGACTACTTGAAAGAGTTGAATAGAAAAAGAAACCACCTGAATCTTTCTGCGGAGAGGTCTCATCAACATCAGCAATGGAATCCTGCTGCTTGGGCCTGGTTTGACAATCCTCTACATAGTGGCCATACTTGTCACATCTAAAACATTGGACTCAGGAGAGGTCCTTCTTCTTCTTGAATGTAAGAGCACCATCAACTCCTTTATCCCTATTCCTCTTGAAATATCCTTTCTTTCCATGTTTCCCTTTCTTCTTTGAGGATTGAGTGGCAAGAACATGAATGTCTTCATTAGTAGAGCTTTGACCAATACCTCTCATAGCCAACCTAGACTCTTCTTGAATACAATCCGCCCTCAAACGATAAAACTTGGGAAGTTTTGATCTCACACTGATTCCTTGAATGTAAGACTCCCAAGATGATGGAAGACCATTAAGAGCCAACATAGTCAAATCCTTGTCATCAACAATATGACCAATAGAAGAGAGTTGATCTCTCAATTCGGAAATCTTCATGAAGTAAGTAATGATGGATTCTCCTTTCACCATCTTGACATGATAAAGTTGTTGCTTTAATACAAGAGAACGACCCTTGTTGTTGATCTCATACATCTACTCCAAAGTATTAAGCATCTCTCTTTCCGTCTTCAACTTGGAGATGATTGGAACAATATGATCCTTCACATAATCAACTAACATCTTCTCCGCCTTAGCATTTTTCTTCTTCCATTGAACATTCTCTTCCTCATCAGTAGGTTTGGGGACTTTTCTCTCCACAAACTCAGCTAATTCATTTTCCTCCAAGGCGAGCATAACTCTGAATCCCCAAGATGTGAAATTAGTTGCTCCCTCAAGTCTATCCTTGATATTGAGTCCATTCACCATCTTGTTGAAGAGATAGATGTGATCAAAGATGAGAAAGAGAATGAAGAGTATCATTGCTTGACTAAATCTAATCAAGATCTTTCTTATACCCACTTTGATACCATGTTAATTTTTATGATCAAATGTAAAGCACAAAAAATTAATTCAAAATCAGACAATAACATAGCAATACCCTAGGAAAACCCTCCACTTGAGGGAGAAAAAGCCAGCAACAATATATCACTTATTTATTGAATCACAATGAATGTCTCCTTTACAAAGAGGCTGATATTAAGGTCAAGAGTGAGCACCAAAATATGATGCAATCACAACAATGAAATAACTCAGCCTTCTATAATAAAAATGATCTGAACTTGATAACTTCTTACTTCTTCAACTAGCACCATGTATGATGAACTATGATGAATAATGAATGGATGATGAATGAGATATAACCAATGAGTATATATATACAAGATGAAGGGAGAGACGTGACTCTATAATGCAACAAGTCGGCTTCCTTCAAAAAGACATGTCTCTAACACACAAGAAGTCAGCTTCAAGAATTCACATCCCTTCATGAAATTCACGCATATGGATGTTAGCTTTAACAATTAAATAACTCATCATTTAATTTGTGCCTCTTCATAACGGTTATCATAATAAATTAAATAGCCAAAGGCTATCATTTAATTTATTCATCAATGCCAAGAAGATCGGGCTGGAAGATAATCCTGACACTGCTCAATAACATTAACACTTTGGTGTTGCTAGAGAGTTGTAGGATCTGAAAGAGAAGCATGCCAAGCTTCTAGAGTCACATAATGTAGTTTTGGCAAGGCTTGTTGCCTTGGAGACAAAGAAAAGGAGAGATGTGGATGAAGAGAGTGAATTAGAGGAAGAAGACGAGGACTATGAAGATGTTGATGAAGAATTAGACCTTGAAGATTAGAGGATGGCAAAGCTGCTCAAGGCAGTAAAAAGTGATTGTCATAAGGTAAAGGTTGATCTTCCTATGTATGGTGGTAATTTGAATGAAGAGGAATTTCTTGATTGGGTAGCTGCTATGGATAACCAATTTGAAAGTGAAGATATTTCAGATGAGCAGATGGTGAAGGTGGAAAAAATAGAACTCAAAGGTCATGCTCTTCTATGGTAGGACTATGAGCAAGCAGAGAGAAGAAAACAAGGTAAATCAAGGATTACTTCTTGGGACAAGATGGTACAAAAATTGAAAGGGAAATTTCTTCCAAAGGATTATGAAGTTCAATTGTATAAGAAGTTGCAAGGTTTGAAACAAAAAGATCTAGATGTCAAGTCATATACATATGAGTTTTATAAACTTAGTATAAGGTCAAGAAGAGATGAGGATGAGGTTGAAAAGGTGGCTAGATATCTAGGTGGTTTGAGATTTAATATACAAGATGAACTTGTTGTTGCTATCCCAAAGTATGTTGAAGAATGTTTCCAATTAGCAACCAGGGTGGAGGAAAAGCTTAAAAGGAGACAAGATAAATCAGTGAGAGGAAGAGGAACTAGTGCAAGGGGGAGAGGAACAATCCCTACATCAAAGAAACCATTGGAGGAACAAGAAGGAGAAAATAAAGGTAAGGAACAAGGTGTTGATACTAGAGGAGGTTTTAGGGGTAGAGGAAGGTTTAATGCTGGTAGAAGTTCTAATGATTTTGTAGGGAGATGTTATACATGAAATGAATATGGTCATCCATCATGGAAATTTCTAGAAAGGGTTGGTAGTTCTTCTAGTGGTCAAAAGAGCATTGATAGGAGAGCACAAATCATTCAAGAAGAGAAGTGTGAAAGCAATCATTCTACAAGTTTGAGAGATACTCCTGAAACAAGGGAAATATTGATGATGAGGAAGACAATATTGAAGGAAACAAAAGAGGTAGAGCCATTGCAAAGAAATATCCTCTTCAAGACTACATGTAAGTGTAAAAATAAGGTATGCAAGATTGCAATTGATTCTAGTTCAATAGAGAACATGGTGTCTAGCATAGCCACGGTAGGAGGGTCCTCAAAGAGAACAATCTGAACCGTTTGACAAGAGTAACACAATAAAATCAACAAAAAATTTGGAGGCAAATGCAAATTAAAACATTCTTATTAACAAAAAATTTGATTACAAATAGCTGGCAACATCTGGGCTTACAGATCTAGCTCACATGCCTATTACAACATGTTCAAAAATACCACATTCCCATATGATCCTTAATGCAAGCGAAAATATTACAGATCAAACTTATCTTTCTCAATTCTTCTTCTAACTGCCATCCTAATGATCTATTACAAGCTTTATATCATATCCGCAGATCTAGAATCATCTGTGTCGGCCAAAGATCGTTACAATCTCCAATGAAATAAAATGCAACATGTGCATGAATAGGTCAGCCTCAAATTTGAATTAATCCATCAACAGGTGCATAAGATGAAGTGTGGACCTATAATTAAGGTTGAGGACACTCCACGAAACAATTAAAATCACACTGTCAAGATCTACAAGTTACGGGGATGATTCACGAACGATCAAACTAGCTATTAGCTTAGAAAATTATTTCGGTGTTGGTTCAAGAAACTGCCACTAAATCTAGAAGCGATAACTTTTTGGAAAAAAAATCCAATTGCGCTCAAATATTGGAATAAGGAAAATGAACATGTCCATAATATACATAGATCCATAGGGTCTGGATGAGCAACTATGAAGAAATACCAAATTTTCCAACTTGAACTGAACAAGAACAAAATTGAAAGGAAATATTTTTGGTTGATGCAAGATTGCCAAGAACCAAGGATGCTCTTGCATCAGACATCCAAGATTATTTGAAAAGTGAGTCCCTCACTTTGCTAGGGCCAAAGGAAAACCAAGATGGTCTACCTCAGCCTGAGAAATCCAAGAAGAATCCTCCACTAGTCTTCCTTTCCCCTTCACAAGCTATTCTTTGTACTATCTTCCATGAGTTGTCCTCCCATCATTGATATCCAAAATCTCTTCAATCTCATCTGCTTGTTGTTTAGGAAACTGTTTCTCCAATTTTACTTCATTGTCTTCACTAAATACTACTTCATAGTAATAATGTAGATTTGCAATGTTGAATATAGGTGATATACCCATGTCATCCAGTAACTCCACTTCATACACATTTCTTGAATCAAATTTCTTCAAAATCTTACAAGGTCCAAACTTCCTCATCTTCAACTTATTGTATGTTCCAACTGGAAATCTTTCCTTCCTCAACTATACCATCACTTCATCTCCAACTTCAAACTCCTTATGTCTCCTCTTTTCATCTGCTTTCTCCTTATACTTCTAGTTCATATCTTCCAATTTCTCCTTCACTTGAGTATGCACTTTCTTCATATGTTCTGCAAATTCCTCTGCTTCTGCACTCCTTTCATCTTCCATACTGATGTCTCTCAACTCTGATATACCTCTAGGATGAACTCTAGTAACAATCTCAAAGGTGTCTTTTCGGTACTCCTATTCATTGAATTATTATAAGCAAACTCCGCTTGTGCAAGGACTAAATCCAAACTTCCAGTCTTCTCTCCAACCAAACATCTTAGCAAATTCCCCAAACTCCTATTTACTACCTCTGTTTGTCCATCAATCTGTGGGTGAAAAGTAGAACTAAACTTCAAATCTGTCTTC
This sequence comes from Sequoia sempervirens, assembly GCA_007258455.2. Taxonomy (NCBI): domain Eukaryota; kingdom Viridiplantae; phylum Streptophyta; class Pinopsida; order Cupressales; family Cupressaceae; genus Sequoia; species Sequoia sempervirens. Next base: position 116,518,480 of record VDFB02252616.1, read on the forward strand.
AACTTCTTCCAAAGGGTCTTCCAAAAGTAACCAACAAACTATGTATCTCTTTCTAAAACAATACTCCTAGGTAATCCATGCAATCTGACCACTTCCTTGAAAAATAAGTATGCCTCATGTACTGCATCTGTTGTCTTCTTACGAGGTATGAAATGTGCCATTTTAGAAAATCTATCCACCACCACAAATATAGAATCATTACCTCTTTGTGTCTTCGAAAAACCAAGTATGAAATCCATGTTGATATCCTCCCAAGGTCTCTTTGGAACTGTCAAAGGCTTATACAATCCAACATTCTAACTACTCCCTTTTGCAACTTGAAAAACTCTACAACTTTGCACAAATTTCCTAACATCCTTATGAATCTGTGGCCAAAAGTAGGTTCTCACTTACCAATGCTACTGTCTTATCAACTCCAAAGTGTCCTGCCAATCCTCCCCAATGCTTTTCTTTCACCAAGTTATCCCTCATTGAACTTCGGGGTATACATAACTAGTTTCCTCTAAACAACATGTCATCCTAAATGAAATAATCCAACCACTTACTTATATCCTCTAATACTGGTTCTTTACAAGCTCTCCAAGGTTCTAAAAAAATTGGGTCTTCCTCATACAAGTTCTTCAATTCATCAAAGCCTAATACTTCCACTCTCATCTCTGTCAGTAAATTCCTTCTCCTACTCAAAGCACTAACAACTCTATTTGACTTTCCACTCCTATGCTTCAAAACAAAAGTATAATTCTGCAAGAATTCTACCCATCTCATGTGTCTCTAATTCAACTTACCTTGATTGTTGAAATATTGCAATGCTTGATGATCCGTATACAACACAAACTCCTTAGACAAGAAGTAATGTATCCACTTCCTCAAGGATTGAAATATGGCATAAACTCCTAATCATACACTGAATATATTCTCCTAGCATCATACAATTTCTCACTAAAATAAGCTACAGGTCTTCCTGCTTGACTTAGTATTGCTACAATTGCATTTCCACTTGCATCACAGTCTACTTGAAATACCTTATGAAAATTTGGTAAAGCCAACATAGGTTGCTCAGTCACCTTTTGTTTCAACAACTCAAAACTATGATCTTCTCCAGATGTCCACCTAAAATCCTTCGTATCTCCTCTCATTGTCTCTATCATAGGACTGTAAATAGAACTAAAATTTCTAATGAACTTTCGGTAGAAACTAGCTAATCCATGAAATGATCTTACCTCTCCACTACTATCTGGTGTAGGCCACTCAACAATTTCTCTTACCTTCTCAGGATCCATCTTCAATCCATCCATAGATATCAAAAATCCTAGATATACCAATTCTTCCTTCATGAAACTACACTTCTTTATGTTTATCAACAACTGCTCTTCTCTCAACCTTTGTAAAACTTGTCTTATATGCAACAAATTTTCTTCTCTAGTCTTACTAAAAATCAAGATGTCATCCAAGTAAACAATCACAAACTTACCCAAGAATTTATTCAATACCTCATTCATCAACCTCATGAAAGTACTCGGTGCATTTGTTAGTCCAAAAGGCATCACCAACCACTCATACAATCCTTCATTTGTCTTGAATGTTGTTTTCCACTCATCCCCTTCTCTGATTCTGATCCGATGATACCCACTCTTCAAATCTATCTTTTTAAAGTATCTAGCTCCACTCAAAAAATCCATAATGTCATCCATCCGGGGAAAAGGAAACCTATACTTCATTGTGATCTTGTTTATGGCTCTAGAGTTTGTACACATCCTTCATTCTCCATGCTTCTTAGGTGCCAACACAACAGGTATTGCACAAGGACTTAAGCTTTTTCTAATCAAACCCATCCTCAATAACTCTTGCACTTTACTATTCAACTCCTCATTCTCTGCAGGTGTCATCCGGTGTGTTGCTTTATTAGGCAAACTAGCTCCAGGAATTAGATCCATGCAATGACTAATACTCCTCACAGGTGGTAATCCATTAGGTACATTATCTGAAATGATCTCCTCATACTCTGTCAGCAACTCCTTTATCTCTTCCAGTTGTTCTTCTACATTCTTCAAGTCTTCAACCTTCTTAGGAACCAAGGCATAGCACATATTCTCATGTCTCAATCCATCCAGAAATATCCTCCCATCAACCAAACAAATTCTAGCACTCGTACAAACCTCAACTTTAAGAACATCTTCCAATAAAAATAAAGTCTGCTTCATCCCATTAGAAACAATGATATATTTATTCTTCTTTCCATCATGAATAGCCTGTCTATCATACTGTGAAGGTCTTCCCAACAAAACATGGCATATGTCCATAGGCATGATATCACACAAAAATTCGTCATGATAATTTCCTATCTTCAATTTCACCAAACATTGTTCACTTACCAGTATCTTATTCTCATCTTGAATCCAATCTATCTGATAGGGCTTCAGGTGTTTCAATCTTTTTAACTTCAATTTGGTCACCATCTCTTCAAAAATTAGGTTCTCAAAACTTCCACTGTCAACAATTACTTTGCAACATTTACCACCTACCTTGCATCTGGTCCGAAACAAATTCTTTCTCTGCAAAGGTTCATGCTCCATCTCACTTTGACACAATACTCTTCTATTTATCAGCACTTCTCCATCTTCCGGTTTATTAGATGATCCGACATGATCTTCCTCAACAAAGGTTGTCCTTCTATTATTTTTTGTCTTTCTACTTGTCTCTCCTTGATTGCATTCAAATGCTCTATGTCCTTCTCCACCACATTTATAACAAGTTCCCTTGAATACTCTTTTCTCCTGTCCTCTATCATCTTTTCTATAAGCTCTTCATTCTGGTAGCCACCATATCCTTCTCTCCTATAAGAATTTCCATCACCTCTACGGTATGAATCATCATTCTTGTTAAATTCCTTGTCTTTATTATGATCTGCAAAAGTTCCTCTTCCTCCTCCAGTAAAAAAATTTCCTCTTTGAAATCTTCCACCTCTTCCTCTTTGTCTCTGCTCATGTCTTTTGTTCAGCTTCTCTTCTACTTTTAGGGAACATTGGTATTCCTCCTCCACACTCTGCAACTTAATCAAACTAATCTCATCTTGTATAGACAACCTCAAACCATTCACATATCTGGCTACTTGCTCGATCTCATCCTCTGAATGTCCAGATCTAATATTCAACTTGTAGAACTCTTCAGTATACTCTGTCACACTAGATTCCTTCTGCTTCAAATTTTGCAACTTTCAGAACAAACTGATCTGATAGTCTGTAGGCATAAAATTTGTCTTCAACTTATTCACCATCTGATCCCTTGATTTTATCTTTTCTTTTCCTCTTCTCTGCCTATCTATCTACAAATGTTCCCACCAAAGGGATGCATGTCCTTTCAACTTTGTACAAGAAAATTTTACCTTCTTATCTTCAATGGCGCCTTCAAAATCAAAATAATTTTCCATCTCTGTTATCCAATCAAGCAATTCTTATGAATCCAACTTACCTCTATATTTTGGTGGATTGAAATGAGGTTTTGTATTCACTCTAGTTAGGGCTCTTATGAACCTCTCTTCTCCCTGATCAAGGCTAGGTTTCTCTTCTCTTCCTCTTTCTTCCTATACTTCTACTTCTTCATCACTCACATCATCAACTGGTTGACCTCTCCTCTGGGCCATTTCAACTACATCTAATATGGCAGCAATTCCTCTCAACATCTCCATTAAAGTTGGGTCTGCATTTCCACGCACTCCATTTCCTATAACATTTCTTCTTCCTACCATCTTTACACAATTCCTCAGTAGCTGTAGGTCAGATCCTTAGTCCGCCACCCCATAATAAATCTTCAACAGGACTGCAAATTTTGACCTCTCACAGATCGAATCTTGCTTTAATACCAATTTGGTGTAGCCACGGTAGGAGGGTCCTCAAGGAGAACAATTCGGACTGTGCAACAAGAGTAACACAATAGAAGCAACACAAAAATTAGAGGCAAATTCATATTAAAACATTCTCATTAACATAAATTTTGATTACAAATAGCTGACAACATCCGGGCTTATAGATCTAGCTCAAAGGCCTGTTACAACATGTTAAAAAATACGACATTCCCATATACTCCTTAATGCGAGCGAAAATATTACAAATCAAACTTATCCTTCTCAATTCTTCTTCTAACTGTCATCCTAATGATCTATTACAAGCTTTATATCATATCCGTAGATCTAGAATCATCTGTGTCGGCCAAAGATCGTTACAATCTCCAATGAAAGAAAATGTAATGTGAGCATGAATAGGTCGACCTCAAATTTGAATTACTCCATCAATAGGTGCATAATATGAAGTTTGGACCTATAATTAAGGTTGGGGATAGTCGACGAAACAATTAAAATCACACCATCAAGATCCGTAAGTTACGGGGATGATCCACAGACGATCAAACTAGCCGTTAGCTTAGAAAATTATTTTGGTATTGATTCAAGAAACTACCACTAAATCTAGAAGCAATAAATTTCCGGAAAAAAATTCCAATCGTGCTCAAATCTTGGAATAAGGAAAATGAACATGTCCACGATGTACACATAGATCCACAGGGTCTGGTGAGCAACTATGAAGAAATACTGAATCCGCCAACTTGAATTGAACAAAGAACTAAACAAGAACAAAACTGAAAGGAAATATTTTTGGTTGATGCAATATTTCCAAGAACCAAGTATGCTCCTGCATCAGTGTCTAGTGAGATGGTGAGTAAGTTGAATTTGAAAAAAAATCCTCATGAATTGCCTTATAAAGTGTCATGGTTGTGTGATGGACAAAATTTGTTGGTGAATGAAAAGGTTGTTGTAGATTTCCAGATTGGGGGTTACACAGATAGTTTAGTTTGTGATATTCTTCCTATGGATTGTTGTCACCTAATCCTAGGTAGACCTTGGAACTATGATAGGCGTGACTTGTATGATGGTAGAGAAAATACATACACTATAGTCAAGGATGGATGTTCTTTTGTTTTGAATCCACTTGTGGAAGATGAGAAAGGTAAGGAAAAGGTAATAATGTGTGGAAGAAAAGAATTGATAAATGTTGTGAAGGAAGACAAGGAAATTGATGTTACAATTAGTCATAAGCCTAAGAATGCAGGGACAACAGGTATAAAGGTTGACACGAGGGTAAAGAAGGTGTTAACAATGAATTTGCTTAAGAATGTGATGGTGGGGACCATTGAGTGTCCTATAGTTGTGAATAAGGTTGAGAAGCAAGTAAGATATGATGGTACAGTGGATAGTAAGACTGACAAGATAGTAATAAGGAATGATAATGGGGTAGTAAGTAAAAGATAGGAAGGACAAGACAACAAGGACAGTTGCAAGCGAGGAAATGACTTAAGGAAGAAATTAGTACATGAAGTTTCTAACCATTGTTTGTTTGCAGGTGTAAGTGTAGGGAAGCAAGAAAGTTTTGGTGAAAGAATGGAAAGAGGACAAACATCAGGCCTGAACTTAAAAACACAGTCATTTTCAAGAACAAACCCAGTCAAAGGTGGAGGGCAGATTGCAAGAGCACAATGCATGGAATAGTGGAAGGAGATTGTGGAGCTGAGGAGTATGTATGAAGCTTGGATAAGTTGGTACAACCTCAACTCATGTGGCATGAGTTTTTTCTAGTGGGGTTGTATGGTGTAGGAGCACCTACAACCATAATTCAAAATTTGATTTGGTAAAATGTGACAAGGTGTTGGTAGGTTGAGTCTAGAGGGTGTTCAAAGTTTTGTTTGTAGATCAAATAAGGTCTCAAAGACCATTTTTATATTTATTCAGGTGTTAGGGAAGACATTGTAGTTCAAATGTAAAAGTTGCACAACAAAATGTAATGTTGTCAAGACAAGAAAAGTTGTCAATTTACAAGTATAGGAAGTTGAAGGGTCTTAGAAGGTAAGGAGTTAGTTGTGGTAATTTGAGAGATAGTTTGGCTTTGGAAATGTATAAGAGACCTCTTCATGGGTTGGACAAGGTTGGTTGATCACATTTGAGAATAATTCCAATCTAATTTCAAGCGTTTTTAACAGATTTTACTGTGTTTTTGAACTTCCTTTACACTATACAATCCCGTACAGGCTTCTAATGAACTGAAACATGTGAAATATTTTAGTGGCATGTTTTAACTTTCATCTCCATCTATTTTGAGGGACTTTATATAATTTTAGAGGAAGATATCAATAAAATCTTGTGACTACCTGTAACAGGCCAACACGGTCTGAGTTTGAAGGTTTATTAATTTAGAAGCCATTCCTCCTACTGTTGTTTCATGTTACTCAGGGGAATGGAATGCATTATGTTAGTTTAGATGTTCAAATAGGTTAGGAGTCACAATCAGATGTTTGGGTGGCTTGGAAGAGATGCCCTAGGGTTGGGAAGAGTGTTTTCATGACAAAGTGAGTAACCAAAGTATGGTTTTGGTGCAATTTTTATTGTATGGTTTATGTAAGGCATTATTGAGGGCGTGCATGTTATATGTGGGGTGTTTGAAGGATTGGTTTGATTGGGAAAGTCTACGAGTGGTGTTTTTCATTAAAACCCTTGTGTATTACATGTAAATGGAGGGTTTTATGGATTAGCATTGTAGAAGCCTAGAATCTACAAAAAAATTGTAGAATATTGAGTTGTGACACATAACTCAAGACTGTTTGAAGAGTTTTTGTGAATGAAAGTTGAAAAGGAGGGACTTCCTTCATAAAAAAAAGGCTAGTTGAGAAGCCTGAAGTAGGGGTAAGGTATTGAAAGTCCATGTTGGTCAAAAAGAGTCACTATTGGTTTTGACATATGTTGTGTGAGCCCTTAAAGGGTGTCTAAATCCATCATTGAGTTGGTAAGAAATTTGTAGAGTTTGGGTGAGAAATCCCTTAAACCGGGTCATGATGGCTACAAGGGTAGACTTAAGTAAATGTTGCTAAATGTAGAGATAAAGTGTCTTTCTTTTGAGGACTATTTGATGATCAGTCAATTGAAATCTTGAGTGAATTAACACCCCATTTATTGCATCAACAAGGAAGACTATTACACTCATACCTAATTCAATGCATTATAGAGACTTGTAGAGTAGAGAGATTTTGAAGTTGGGGTGTTTGATCATGCATCTCAATTGTATATCTTCTCACATTTTTCTCCATATGATCTTGTAGTACCTTTGACTAGTATTCACACTCATGCATCTAGAACAAATACCTAAGGAGAAGGTTGGTCAATTGAACTTGTGTAATTCCATCCACCTCAGTTCATGAGACTTGTGTTGAGCTTCCATATCCTTCACCTCCTACATATTTATCAATAAATTTAGTTCAATAGGTTGTCAATAGTCTTTCAATTTATCATTGCGAGATTATTTTTTTCTAAACATTGTAGATATATTTGTAGTCACATATTGTAGATTTTGGGGACACTATTGAGGATATTCACTTCCTCTTTGATGATAATTACAAAAAACTTTTTTATCATAGAACCATTGCCTTTAGAGGTTGTTCTACATGATTCTTCATATTTGTTTGGATTTCTTTAATCTAATATGACATATTTTAATTTAGACTTGTCAAAACTTGAGCAATTTTCAAAGGTACACATCATGAGACCTTTTATCCCATCTCTCTTGAGGGAGTTTCTTCTACATTTTCCATTGGATTTATTTCTTCCCAAGGGGAGGAACATTGTTGATTTTGGATCATCTTCAATATTCTTCTTCATGCATTCAACTTTGAATATGAGCTACTACTTTGTGGGGTGATTTATTGTCTTGTATTTTCTCTCATATGGGAGGATCTTGATTGTAATTATGTGATAAAAGTATTACTTGGGGGTACATGTTGAGTCTAAAATTCTTTCATCACATGTACACATTTATTTCTTTTTTCTCTTTTGGAGAGGAGTTTTTTACATGAAGTTTTCTAATTTTCTTTGGTTATGCAAGAATTATTTCTTTGTATATGGGTACCTCATCAAGCCTTATAGTTGAGAACCATCCTTGCATTCACCATTAGTGTTTTTATCTTCTCCCTAAGTTGTACACAAGGGGGTATTAGAGTAAAATAGTAAATCACATAATTAATTAATTAATTAGTTCTTAATTATTTATTAGTTTTTCTTTTTACTTTACCATACTTAAGCTAAACCCACTTCATGTGAATTTTCATAGGATGAGGACATATGTTTCCCCTATGGTTTCATCTAGGTTTATTTTTTTCCTTATTATAAGGATTTTTTTTTGTATATCTTAAATTCATGATTTTTTGGATCAATATAATTTTCAAGGATTACATAAAAAGTTAGTTGTGATACATTTTTTTATAATAGGTGATTTATTAGAGCTATGGGGTTTAGTAATCAACTCCAACATAACTGTTCAAGAGTGCTTGAAGGTTTACATTGTTAGATTTTATTGTATTATAAAAAAATATCATTATTTTTATTATGTATTTGAAAGAGTTTCTAAAATACATCTGAGTGATACAAAAGACTATCAAACACATGGAACTACTTTACAGATCATAAATAAAAATTTCTGTTGTGATAGTAAACTTATAAGGCTTAAAGACAATGGCCATTGATAACTAGAGTTCTTTAATCAAATTTCATAGTGTGAAGTTTGATTGTGCCATTATCATAAAAAAAAATTGATCTCATAGCGCCCTAGCCATCATGTGTGGAATTTTGTCTCAGAGTTTTGGAATCTAGAGTTGTACAAGAGTGTCCTATATCTTGACTAAAATTTATGCTTACAAATAAACTAATCATTTCACAGAGCATGTTATTGTTGGACTACCTCTACATCAAATAAATATTCCTAGAATAATTCATCTAAAGAATGAAGTTGTTAAATTCTCGTCTTTTGGCATCAATAAGGTTCAAACCTAATTCTAAAGCAATATGCAAATTTTTATTTCAAACTCAATAGGTAATATGACCTTACCATTGACAAGATCATAAGGTTTAAGACCAATGGTAGTCTTCCACATTGTCCAATGATCCCATATTTCCTTAGGAAACTAAGCTTCCTAATCTTTCTGATGAAGTGCTACTATCTTAGCACGAGGATATTCTTAATCTCTCTATTTGTAACTTTTACTTGATCATTGGCTTACAAATAGTATGGAGATGACTTATAATGTTGGATCTCATGCTCATATACTAGAGAAAAAATGAGACTATAAGTGAATTGTGATCCTTGATATGTTATAATATCCTTTAAGACACTAAACCTCGTGAAAGTTTTATTATACACAAAATTAATCTATGCTACAATCTCAACCCATTTGGTAACATAGTCAATAAAAACCAAAAGTTACTCCTTATTTCTAGATGGATGATTAATTGGTCCCACAAAATATAATCTCCACTTTTCATAAGGTTCAATTTATAATTGTGGTTGGAGTGGAATTTTATCTAAACATATGGGTTAGCCCAATCATGGACATTTATCGCAATGTTTAACATATTTATTTAAATACTTATGAAATATTTGCCAATAATATATATAAGGATTTTTGTTATTATGTGTTGTGCTACAAAGTGTTCCATATGGTTTTTTATGACCTACTCAAAGTATATTGAAGATATCATCTTCAAACACACATTGACACATTAAATTATTGATCCCTATTTGAAAGAGAAGTCCATTAACACATGTGTACTATCCACTAATGCCCACAATATTCCTTCAATCCTGAGGAGATAAGTGCATAGGGAAGTTGCATGTAACTAAATAATTGGCGATATTAGAAAACTAGGGACTCTTAACACAATTGAAAATAGGTGCTCATCAAGGAAGGTATCATCAACTAGAATATGCTCATCGATATTTATAAATCTAGATAGGAAATTTGTAACAACATTCTTATGACTAGGTTTTTCAAGTATGATAATATCAAATTATTATTATAATAATAACACCCAATGACTCCCATTTACAATGGGTTTACTCATTAAAAAATAAATTGCTACATGAATTGTATGATCAAATACCTTATAACTAGTAACATAATGATGAAACTTATTAATAACATTTACAACAGTTAAAAATTATTTTTCTATAACTGTATAATTTACTTCTGCACCATTAAAGTTTTTAGCGATATAATAGATCAAATAAAATAGTGTACCATACTATTAAATCCTAACATAGCCCCCATGGATGTCTCATAAGTATCTATATGAATATTAAATGGTAAATCCTAGTTTGGTCCTTGAAGTACTAGTGTAGTTATCAACTTCTCCTTTATGGTATCAAAAAAATGTTGACACTCTTTAGTCCAAGAAAAATGATTATCTTTTTCTATAAAAGTAGTGGTGAAGCACTTTTACTAAAATTTTAAATGAATCTTGTATAATATCTTGTTTTTCCTAAAAAATTATGAACACATTTTTTACAAGTGGGCATAGGAAGAGCTTGAATAATTTATACCTTTTTGGATCAACCTCTATACCTTTAGCAGAAATGTAATGACCCAACACTATACATTCATTCATTACAACGTGACATTTCTTAAAATTGAGAAATAGATTAGTGTCCTCACATTGTTTAACATCTTTTCAATCTTATTCTTAGCTTCATCACATTGATCACTATAAAATATAAAGTCATCCATATAAACTTCAACATAATTATGAACTAAATCAATAAAAATACTTAGCTCTTTGAAAATTGATTGGTTCATTACATAATCTAAAAGATAAAACATTATAATAAATATTCCACAAAGAAATGTAAACATAGTTTTTTCTTCATCTTCAAGTGCAATCCTAATTTGATTGTATCTATTGAAACCATCTAGAAAAGATAACTTTTTTCCCTACAAGAGTATCAAGAACTTGGTCAATAAAAGGTAATTAAAAATTATCTTTTTTATTTTATTTGTTAAGAGCTCTAAACTCAACACAAATATGCCATTTAAATCCTTTATTTCACACAACCACCATTAGTGAAGCTCATTATCTATCTAAAAAGGGATAAATAAATCCTACATTGAATAACTTTTGTAATTCTTCTTTAACAATTTCACATAAAATGAGATTCAATCTTCATTGTAGTTTTCTTACTAGATAACTTCTCTCTTCTATATAAATATTATGAGTACAGGTGTCAGGATGTATACCACAAATCTTGATATTTTCATTCAAAAGATACATTGTGGTTTCGTAACATAAATATAAAATATCTTATTTATGTTATACTCAACTGTAGATTTATATTAAGCTTTCTTCCTAGTAAATTTTGCATTTACTATAATTTAGATAGTGAGGCTAATTCTACAAATGCTACTTGCAAAGTGGATATAAGTGATGTTTCAACCCTTAATTGTGTATGTGTTGGCATGGATATTTCATTAAACAAAAATTGATTGTATTAGAAATTATGTGGTACTAATTAATAAAGTTTTATAAAATATTATAAAGATCTTGAATCACCAACTAAAGGAAATTTTCTAAAAGGAAATGGTCATCTATACAAGAATAAAATTAATATTTTTAAGACATTATTTGATTATATACATTTTGAAGAAATTAGCTATTATGGTCTTTTTATTGGTTCTTGTAACACAAGACTTCTATCGATAGTCAAAATGGGAAATGGTTCTTTAATATCACTATCAAGTCATAATGGATTGTCTATTTCCAATCAAGGTTGTGTTTGTGGATATAATGTTGATTATTTCTTTTATTCCACATTAGAAATAACCATTGAATGATAATTGATAAAGAAATCTACAATAGCCAACCAAGGTCATCCCATGATCAAAGGATATCCTCCCAAATTTACTTTTGGCTTCAAAACCATAAATTCTATTGGATATTCCCATAGATCAATATAAATAATGATATATTCAATCATACCTTCAAGACTAAATAATGATTATTAATTTGAAGAATTATAGGTGTAGGCTTTAGTCCTTGAAGACATAGCATTTCTTTATTTCATTAGTCTTTATATTTATAGTAGCACCCAAATCAATTAGTGAATTAGAAATAAAAATTTGACTAATACACACTTGAATCATTAGACTTCCAGGTTTGAAATACATAGAAACTAAAGCATTTCCTACTATAAGATCCACAATTTGTCCAATGACTTGGACAACCTTTGGATCTTCTTTCTTATTTTATTATTTTCTAATTCCTAAACTATTTTAGTATAAATAGGAATGTTATTTATTGCCTAGAAAAGATGAATTTTAATATAGAAATTTATTAATTCATTAATAAGATCGAATTCTGAATGAGGAGTTTCTTTTTTGAATTTTGATCCAAACATGGAAGTGGTGATAGTTGTTTTATTTTTTAATAATACTAGGTTGAGTTTCCTCAAACTCTTCATGTGATTCTACTAGTTTAGTGTCTGTAGGGGGTCTAGGACCTTGAATATTTTTTCCTTACCTAAGTTGCAATTCATTGGTATAAAGAGTGTTGGAAAACCAAAAAAATCATTATTATAAACTGGTTGGACCACTTTATTATTAGGATTGGTGTAGGTTGTGTGGCCACTATTATTTCCCTTGGTGGTTGTGATGAAGTTGATGGTTGATTATTTGATGGAATGGATCTTAAATTTTGTTGTTGTCATTTTTGATACAAAGTAATAATGTGTTATGTAGGATACACTAGATATTTGGATAAGAGGGAGGTGTTTCCTCCACGATTGCTTCCATGATTGAAAGGAGGGTTTGTGTTGTGATAATTTATTTGGTCATTTTAGATGATATAGTGGTTGTTTTCAGCCTTCGTACCATCTAGGTGGAGAATGATATTAAAAAGGAATTGATTAGGTGTTATATGCCCCATGGAACTATCGGGTGGATTAAAATCACTATCCATAGTGGGTACCACAACACTACATTGCCATGGTCTTCTTTGAGCCATATAATACATAGGATCATCATAATTTATTTCTTCTAAAATCTATTAGTAGTGGTCGCAAGGTGGCACTTTAGCTAACATCTTTTCTAGATGAAATATTGGTTTTATTGAATGAACATTCTTCACTAGGGTGTCTCATGTGATAATTAGGATAAAAAAAAACTATTTTTTTGCAATTTTTTCTTGTTTCTTACATGTATACAAGGTATCAATTTTTTTACCCACGTGGCTTAATAAATCAATTCCTAAATCATAAAGTAATGTGCCTAATTCTCACTTTATGATTCCATAGGTATCGCCTTAATATATTTGTCTACCAAAATAACTCTATGTAGATTGGTGGGATTTGAATAATTCTTGTAAATATCACAAATATCATTAAATTTCTATCTAGAAATATCACCACCACCTATAAGATTTAGAGTATCTATACATTCATCACTAATCCCTCTTAAAAAAGAGCGTTTTAATAGTTTCATGTTAGTTAATATGCTTTTTCATGATCTCTATTTAGACTAAATAGAAATCATTCTATGTAATATTCTTTGTGACATCTTGAAAATGTTGTCTCTATCTTATTTTTTACAATACTTACTAAGAATCGATCTCATATTGTCCCATGTATGTATGGCGTGTCATCCAAGCCTCATGAACCATTGTAGAGATACATCCTTGAGTATGGTAAAAAATAACTTGAGCTTTTGTGTATCACTTTAGTAATCATAAATGTGATATAACGCATCAAACTCAAATAAAAACATATCAAGTTCCTCAATATAAAGCCCTAGAATGTTGGTAAAGAAAAATGAGGTATATTCTTCATCTAGGTGCTTTCTTTTTAGGTAATTTTATAGGAACTTCAAATGTAATAAGTTCATTATTGGCTAAGAATTGGTTAGCTTCATTATTATTATGTGTCCATCAATGATGTTTTCAAATACCCAATGTGTTAAAAAAGAGAGGGTAGCTTATGTTGTGTTTTATTTTTCTAGATTATATACCACTTGATAATTCTTATGATGCTCTAAGTTAACTTGAAATGTTAAAATTCATGGGCTTAAATGGTTTATTAGTTGCTACATTTGATAATTTAGGTTCTTATAAATTACTTTGTAATGGATGAGGAATACTTGGGAGTGATTCTATATAATTAGATTCTGGCTCATACTTGGTTGTTTGTTCTTCTATGGATTATAATGGTACTTCAATTAACTCTATAACCCACTTTTCTAGGTTTAGCTGATTTATTTTCCATCTATTTGACTATTAGACATGGATTGATTACTCATGAAGGGTTTCCTTGCTTCGATGTATTTGTACCACTCACGACATTTTTTTAATAAATCTACCTTTATCATCTCTAATTTGATTCATGAATCTATATGATTTTAAAATAATGTAAATCAAGGGTAATTACCTAAGAAAGGTTGATAGTTGCATATAATTTTTCCTTGATGCATTGGTCCTAACTCAACTTGTCTTGAATTCCTTTGCCCATTAATGATGCCAAAATTTTGGGATAAAAATTATGATAACAAATTTAATTGTGTTTAAATGATGGTTGGTACTTAAGTCTAAAGATTAGTTTGATCCTAAGTTAGTTTGGGGTGTAAACACATGAAAGGCATAATGGTTCTATTCTCAAGGGTTGAAGGTAATAAATTTAGTGAAATGAGGTATAATCTACCGTAAAAATAAGTTATAAACACTAAAAAATATGTCCTAATACTTGTTCTAAATCTGCTAAAATAATTCTCTAAGAACTATTTTCTAACTATGGGAATTATAATTTATTTCAAACCATCAATCATAAAAATATAAAATCATAAAAATATAAACTAACAAAGATTATTTAGTGTTTTTCATATGATAGCTATATTTTTTTATCAAAGCATTTATCTAATTCAAACCAATAAAAATATTAAGCTGCTATCATCTTACCATGTTTTGAAATCAATTTACAAACAAGTAAAACTTATAATTCTATTTTCTACATATTATATATCTCCAACAATCATATAAAATAAAACATAAAGAATAATTACTAAATAAAGTACTAGAAAATATCACCAAGCTTCGTGAAAGTGGGCTCTCCTTAGTTCTAGGGTGAAAGAATGGTTTACTATGAGATTCTTTGAGTCAAAACAATATATTATATTATTTTTGAGAATAATGCATGCATATAATATTTTCATCACATGTTTTGTAGCTTATATAGCTTGCAACTTGCAACTAATTGACTATAAAGAGATATTGATGGCTGTTTTGGCATTTAGCCATATAACATCAAAATAATATGGTGTAGAGCAATACGAAACCCTTCTTGGCCTATAGCCATAATATCAAAGCAACTTGCATGGTGAAATTGTTATCTTGGCTATAGGAAGTCTAATTTTTTTGGTCATACACAACCAAATAAATTAATGCTCGAAAACCAAAATTTTAAAGTATATTTTATCCTTTAAACATATTAAATAATTTCATTGTATATATAAACTAATAATAGAAAAATAAGGGATAAGGTGAAAATTTTGTAGGTATATTTATACATAAATGGACTTAAATTTATCAAAATATAAATATATTTTTAACGCATCACTTAGTCCAATAGAAGGAATTGAAACTTGAAGATGTCACATGAGAATTTTCTAACATTCTCACAATGTCTTGTCATCTCAAGCTTTAAAGAAAAATCTTTCAAAGGGGGAGACAATATCATGAACCCTATTATACTATATGTTAGCTAGTATTAAAGTTGGGTGCATATACTTTGTAAGTCACCCTAGGTAGTATTAAATAAAAAAGGATGCATATACTTATTAAGTCATCCCACTAGTTAGAATAAATTATTTATCCACATACATGGGATGGTAGTAGTTGCCTTTAGAAAAATTCTATATATTTTAATGAATTTCGAAATGGAAGGTATATTGTATCTTTTTTATTTGAGTGTATTCTCTATTCAAAGGTTGCCTCCTTGAAGTGGTGCTACAAAGATAATAAAATCATTTTTTCCTCTCATTTATGCATACTTCTATGTGTTCAAATTATTTTATCTTGTAGATTCATTATAAAAATCCTCTTAATATACCTATGATAGATTTAGTAGAATAAATTAAATAAATTTACATATTAGATCATTCTTATCTTCACATTATGCTTCTATACACGACGAGGGTACTTTGTCATATACCTTTGGTAATACATTGTTTGATAGAGCTAAATAATGGTTTACTTCATGACAAGATTTTTGTACATCCTTCCATACTTTGTTGTGTGCTCTCATATATCACTTTAATTTTATCCCTAAACCATGTTTTACTCTATTTTTTATTCTTCCTCTTCTAATGGTCCTTATTTAGTGAATTTCATGACTTTCTCTATGTATCATGATGATATACAGATTTTCAAAAGAGGACCCACTTTGATCCATCCATTCTTTCACATAGAGTAGACAATAATGAATCAAATGAACCTAGAGGAAGAGGCACACAAGTAATAAGATTAGCTTTGCACCTAAAGAAGTGATTTAGATCCATAGAATTGACCTAAAGAGAACATAATTTTTATGTGGAATTTGAGGCAAAACATAGACAATGAGATTGGATTTCTAGTCCAAAGACAATCCAATTCTAGAATTCTAATAGAACTATGCATCATTGATCCTAAAGTTAAGTACATCTTATCCAGCATATTTACTTCCCAAAAACAATATTCAATTCTGAATTATCACAATCACAACTCTAGTAATTAATCAAAGATGATTTATGCAAGTTGTATGTATTTCATTTGACTAACTTAGATTACTCTTATAGAAAGATTTGTTTCCTTTAAAATCTTTAAATTTTATGATTTAATACAAAATGTATCTTTATAATTCAAGCCTTGTCCAACCACATACATCCAAACACATCTTTAAATCCTCAACAAGAATAGATATAGATATAAACATAGATATCAGTATAGAAAGTTGAAGACATTATAATATCTTATTTATTGTAATTATTAGTATCATATATATATGCTCTATTAGAACTTGTGCCACTTGTATTAGATTTTTTTTCTTCTTGTAATCTAAAGATAATTTTCAAACATATAATTAATATATATGTTCTATTAGAACTTTTGTCACTTATATTGAATATATAATAATTTTTTATAGTCTAAAAATAATTAGAAGACATTATTTTTTATATAAAAATAAAATAAAATATATATATTCTTTTCCTCTCTTCTGAGTAACTTTGCTCTAAGGTTTCAAACTTTTTGCCCTGGGTCCATCATAGAGTGAACTATTTAGTGGCCCATAATAGAATGAACTATATTTTTATGGCTTTTTGGTATTTGTGCAGTAAGTAATAAAGGCCTTTTGGAGATATTCAACACTGTTATTCAATGTACTCCAAATTATAGAACTCAAAAGGTTTCTCTGGAACTTGAAACACTTGGAAAAACTGGGTTGCAGATGTGAGAGTATTTGATGTTTGCACTTGCAGTGTGAAAATGCTTTGAAATCTGAGTCATCCAAATTTTCCCTTTAAATAAAATTAAATCTCCTATAACGTAAATTGAAAAGTTTATATAATTGATGTGTTATCATCCAAACAGTTATAATTATCTGTTTAGACTTTTCTTTACAAGAATCTAAATGTATTTCAAAATATGTTTAGATATTAATTGTGTACAATTTTTATCTCTTTTTAGACTTTTCTTTAGTTTTTTCTTATCCTGATGATGAATCATGGAGGGTGATTTGAAACATTGATAAAAAACACAAACACAATCAAATCCAGAAATTATTGACAACAAAATAGACTGTAGAAACTTGATATCTTTAATTTTTTATCATCTAACTTGAATCTTATATACAATATTAACATTTTTACTCTAAATACAATTATATAAACCATCTTGTAGACCAGAGATATATCTGAGATTTGAAGATAATCAAGCACAGTTTAAACATCAGACTTTTACATACCCAACAATAGAGTAATACAAAGAGCACAGACTTTGGTTCAGAGTTCATTGATACCTAACATGTACTTGGCAAGTACAGATTGCATAAATTCGTTCACGAGAAAGAAAAGATTGGTCTGTTCATCTGTGGAAATTTTGTGTGTACGATACTGGTGCAGGTAGCTGAGGATTCTCTTAAAAAGCCAGAACGGGAATCGAGGCACCTATAAGTTATATCAAATTTCTAAACATTGGTCAAAAGCGGATGATTATACTCATCATATATTTTTCTGATATGCTGTCGTATTGTCGTTGGAAAGGATGACAGACTTCTTTTTAAAAAGTGAAAGCATAGATCTGATAGAAATTGATAGTTAGGGAAGTTTTTGTTTAAGCCATAGATTGATAGTAGTTATTTTAGGAAATATAAATATAATAGAGGGATACTGATTTGGAAAGAGTGTCTCTTTGTCGATGAACTGTCTTGATGTTTGTGTTCAACTTATGTTTTATTAGAAGATAAGTTTGAGGATTTGGGATGAAGTCGAGGTTCTGGATCTGTTCTCTGGGTTGATACTTGTCCCTACATACAATGATGTTCTGATTTACAACTTTCCCTAATGCATGATAATTTGCTACACTCTTCCTGAATATATAAGAACTTGGCAAGCTTTAAGAATACCTCAAGGATTATCAGTTAGTCATAGTTCTCTCAAATCAACACCTAGATATTCAACTATGATAGAGAATAGCAGGGAAGTGTTAAAGTATGCAGATTTGTTATTATGATTATTGCACTGAACAAAATGCGTCACTATTAATTGATCTAATGCTCTAGGATGAGAGAGAGAATGTGTGTGTACTTAATGATTAGAATGAATCCATTGAATGTCTTTACATACTAGTATATAGCATAAAATTTTGTAAACATATGTTTAGTCGACTCTGAGTGAGAGGATGAATGGGGCTAGTTGGTAGAATTTTAATTTAAAGTTTAAAAATTGAAGGGACAAGTTTGTGACTATGGGTTGCCCTTATGACTATAGACTTGTCCTAATGTTCAAATTTTAATGGGTAATGAGTGGGGTATGTACATAGGCAAGTGTGTTGAGTGGGTAGATAAGTTGAACTTATAAGTGTTTGTGTGTAAATAGATACATAGGTCTATGTGTATATGGATATGGGTGTGTACAGGAGGATAAAATTTAAGGGGAATGATCCCAATTTTTTACAAGATTGTGACATTTGTCACTATGCTCATATGTGAAGACATTTCCTCAAAATGGGCACAAAACCATATGGGAAATGGTACATGGGTATGAAAATTTCACCATTTCATTTTTCCCCCACTTTGAGGTGTAAATCTTAAAATTATCATGCATCTCAGAGTATGTAGTACTCACAAACATGTATGGAAAACAAATATTTATGTCTACACTAGAAGGATACAATTGTCATGAGATCCATATATAGTAATGGACCTCAAGAGAATATGATCATGTGTGTTCATGTTTTGTGTGTGTGTGTGTGTTCTTTGTAAGATGAATCTCTATAAGCACATGGAAATATCAGGTTTTCTTGCCCTCCCCTTGCTCCACCCTTAATAATTGATTATATCCATAGGGCACAAGGAATTACTCGAAAAGGAAAATTAGTACATGAAAAATAAATGTAAGCTAAGGCTATATATAAACATGTCATAATATAATCATGTAATCATATGAGCTTGCAAATTAATTGTATAAGTGCATAAGGTAGAGATGCATCAATAAAAAATATTACTATCAATGTGGGAAATAAAATGGTGACATGGTCAAAAATAGCCAAAATTACCACTATAAATGCATAAGTCACTAGAGTGGCATATGCCCCCAATGCAACATTCAAGAGCATGAGCACACAAATGTGTAGGTAATACAATAAGTCCCTAGTGATGATGGAAATGTAGATAATGACATAAAACTAGAGCTATGGAGCAAGCTCCCATAACAAGGTATGAAGCCAAAATATTGGGGCAAGGGCCCAATAAATAGTAGTAGGTATAATGTATAAAATATGAGAGCATAATACCCCTAATGTAAAGGTGTAACCATGAGGTTGTGACATATATAAAAAGGGTAAGACATGATTCCCCCCAAGTTTAATGATGTGCCAATGAAATAATAAGGGGAAGACATGATGCCCCTGATATAAATGCAACAAGTAACTATTAAGAGTACAATGCATCAATTTAGGCTCAATATGTGAAGCTTTAGGAAAAAAATTGTATCAATATAATACCAAAGTATTAGTTCTAATAAGTAAGATCAAGAGCACGGTGAATCAAAATATAATGCCTTGCAAACATGATATAGCAATATAAGATTGATGAATACGATATACTTGAAGCATAATATAGAAATGAAAAATCAATGAGTAATCTTTAAGAAGCATTATATATACAAAAAAATATAAGATAAATGGGCCATGAGTATGTGTAACATGTATATCAAGGAAACTAAAGGTTGTAAATGGCATACTCTACAATTCCAACCTTTTTCTAAATTTGTTTTGATGTCCATTCCCCTAGTTTGTTTTAATACCTCTTTTACTTATGCTTGGTCCATTTTTTTAGTCACAATCTAGATAATGTGAGCATCCTAAACCTTATAAATTCATCCCCAACCATCCCTTCAAGTATAGAAACTATACTATACAATCTCCCTAGAACCCTCTAATGTTATAGCCCCTAGTGAACCCAATGTTTCCCTAGTTATTAGTAGCCTAACCATTACTATATTTTTGGTCACCATTAATTCTTAGTATAATCTTAAATTTATGAAAAAAATTCCTCCGTTCACTCATTATTTAATCTCCCTCCAAAAATTAAAAAATTACAAGCTTGCAATACACATGATCTACAAAGAATCCAATATAGAGCAAGTGCATCTTGGCTAATATTGAAGAATAGAAATTGAGAAGCCTCCCTTAAACATTGATGCATTGAATCCCTATAGTTCTCATTTCTTTTATATTCTTCACATCCATTTTTATTGTTTCCCCTTCATGAATTAATTAGATTGTCCTTGTCTATAGACATCAAAATATGCATAATCACTTTATTACCCTCATAAAAAAAATTTAAACACTTTGTATATCCTTGTATGATTCTTTTTATTTCCCTATTAACACCATTACCTATGTTAGCTCTCAAAAATGTAGGCGGAATGCCTCAAGAGGCTGCCAATCTCTTGATACGCTTTAGGGTAATAGACAAGGTCAAGAGAACTCAACCTTCTACTCTTCAGGTGCTACCAGACCTAGGCGGGTGTACCTATCTGAATGAAGTAGACTTGACTTATGATTATTCTTCTTGCAATGATTTGTCCACAATGGCAGATGATAGTAACAAATGAAACCAAACTTGATAGCAATAGCAAAAGCAATTTTCTAATCTAAATCCTAAAATGCCCAATCAACAGATGTAAAGAAACTGAATGAATCCAAATGATGAAATTGCAGAGACCAGTGCCTTATTGGGTATGCGGAGTCAAATGAAACAAAAGTGGGCAACTTATTCTGGCAGAAAATCAAATTGCTGGCATATGATCTGTTTATAACTTGTATAAACATGCAAGATTATGACTACTAAGCTCTACTTTAATAATCCAGATGAATCTCCCTGGTTTGTGATCAACTAAAAGGATTTAATCTCTTCTTGAGAGAACCAGTTAATTAACCACACAGATACAACAAATGTGCACTGATAAACTAAAAATAAGCTTGTTATATCAATTTAAACAACCAGAAAGAATCAACTTGGAGACAGCTTAGCAATACTTTTCAATAAATTCAACAGACAATTGACACCAGAAATAAACTACCACACTAGCTGAATTTCATTGAAATCACCATTTGAAAACATGCAACATAGTCTCTGGAATGAGAAATTTATTCTACTATATCCATCTCTACCTACTGCCTCTAATCTAAAATCTGATCTAATCTCATTCTGAGATTACACTTTGGAGTGAATATTTATACACCAGCATTAGAAATCATATCGCTTCCAAATCATGTCAGCCAACCATAGAGTTCAGGTACATTTCACATGTCGGCCCTCAACAACATTTAGAAATCCCTATATGTTGGCCCACAGTGCACGAGTCTCTGTTAAACGCCAATGGAACAGTCGTTGAGACACCCAGAAAGTATGCTGAAGGCAATTATAATGTTTATTGCTGTCTGCCCGTGTTCCTCAGTTCTTTGTGTTATTCGCTTTCATCGTGACCATCTGTTCACTACGCCAAAGTCAAGAAGTATCCTTACACCGAGATGCACTTTTGTTTTATTCACTGTCGCTTTAGCCTTGTGATATCAGAGAGACATCACACAGATCATTCCATGTTTCACCGAGAATCTTCATTCACCTTGAGTCGCTGTAATGTACCGGCATCGGGGAGACCTCATATAGAATACTCCATGTTTTATTGAAAGTTACCTTTATCCACCCTGAGTCGTTGAGACAAGAGCAAATTCACACCGAGAAGCATCTCCCACTCGCTTTCTCTGAAACATTTCAAAATCGGGGAGAGGTCCCAAAGAAACCACTAAGTCATACTGAAACATCCCGAGTCCACACTTGATCGCCAAGACATAGCCAACCTCTCACCGAAAGCTATTTAAAATAAACCTTTAGTACTCCGTCGGTGAGACACATACACTTCGCTATGACCATATATCGATGCCGCAACTCCTGCCAATAAGACTTTCAATGCATGAGCTGGTGGGACAAAAATCTTCGGTGAGATTGCATACCGAATACAACACTTATGCTGAAGTGAACATTTGTGCACAAGTCGGTAAGACATATGGAGATTGCTATGACATCCTTTTGAAAATGATTTCTTTCACCGATATGCCTTTTCCAAACGCAAGTTGGTAAGACATGAAGTATTCGCTGAGACCTCAGCCTGAAGATAACATTCTCATCGATAAGATTTTCCTCTATCGTCGAGACAATGACAAAGTCCTGCCGAATGCTGCCTGCATGAAAACTTCAATCGTTGTGACATCAAATGAGTCTTGCCGATAGGCAACACAGACTCATGTAAGCAGAAAACGCAACATGAGTCGGGGAATCCTTGACCATCACAAGCCTATATGAACAAGAATGCAAAAAATGCAGACATAGATGATTTTATGGGAAAAATATGGGTGAAATATGCACACGGTAGGACCAAATTTGGAAGTTTATGAGTAAAACCAACATGTGAAAACATCAGATTTTTATAGTTCCAATAACCTACACATGACACTCATCATATAATTTTCCCCATGGGGATTTTATTACACTAACACCATTATTTTTCACACCACTTGCACATATTCAGTAGGTCTAAACACAACCCTTTCCTATGTTAGTGTGTACAATACAATTGGAGCATGTGAGAGAACAAGCTAAACTATGTAAACTATTCTACTATCAATCTAAAGCAACACACAAATTAAGTATAAAGATTAGTGAACATTGATAAAAATATAACAAATCTTACTAGTACCAACCCTTTTTGCGCCAATTCTATGAAGGTTTTTCTCATTATTGGTGGATTTGGAAGTATGTGAATGTTTCCACGAGCATCTTAAGGTTGCATATCTAGGTGAGATGTTAAAAATGGATTGGGAAATAATCAAATTTATAGATTATGCTATGAGATTAGATGGATAGGATTGGATCGAATGATCAAGGGATCAAATTGGTTGAGAGCCTTGGAGGGATAAGAGGAGGATAGGGGTCCTCCCATGGTTGGTGGATGGAGAAGATTAAAAGATTGAAGGGAAATTTATGGTGGAGAAACCCTTTGAGGGATTATACGGTGAGATGGAAAAGGGGTACTTGGGAGTACCCTTGAGGTAAGAGCAAGTCTTTTGCTTCATGTGACATGGCACCATATCCATTTCACGTGTTCAAAGGGATCATGCCTTGTGTATAGAGGCCATACCTTTGCACACATTTGGGGATTGTGCATTATTTGAGGGAGTTTGACTTGGATTAGGAATGTGTGAGTGAGGGATTAATGAGTTAATTAGTTTTAGTTCGCTAAGAGAAAGTGGGTGGAAAAACAAAATAAAATAAATAGACATGTTTATTTATTTATTGGAAAAGGGATGGGTAATCAAGGTAAATACATATTTAAATCTATTTACCTAAGGTGGACTACAAAAGAGGGTTAATTAAGTGAGTTTGGACTATAAATGATATTGGATGAATAGTGACTTTATTAATTAAATAATAAAATATCATTTAATTTAAATTAAGGGGGTGATTATTAGATAATTAATTGGATAAATAAGGATTTATTCAATCAATTATGGAGGAAATGGTTGGGTAAGTAGGCAATTGATGATGTGTCAATTTAAGTGTAAATAGTTAGTATTATAGTTCCCAAAATTAATGAAGAATAGGGGACTTATTGAAACAATATCCTAGACATAGCCACTAATTTTTCATGTCTTCAATGCTTCAACCTAGGTTTTAGAGACTTATAAATTAAAAAGAACACCATGTAGGAAAAAAACTACTTTAGATGATCTTGAAAAATCCCAGAGTTACAAAATCCTAGTCATCAAGGGCCTTAGCACTCCAAAAGACTATGGAGTGTCATTTTTATAGTGTTACATCCTTAGAGTGGTTTAGTTGCACCCTTATCATAGAAAATTAACTAGAATTCTCTTAGATTTACTATGCATAGCTTATCAAGAACTTTCTTTGTACATTTTTAGTCTTAGAATCTGACAAATATTAGGTGCACATTTTTTGTTTATTTATTTCACTTCTCTAAGCATTTTTAGTTACATGTTCCTCACTTTTGTTATTCAGTATATCTACCCAACTCCTTGTAATAGTTTCTCATAGAGAAAAGTATTAATTTATCTCTATAATTTATGTATGCTAGGCTTAGTAATTAATTAAAAATAAATAAAAAATACTATTTATTCTTTCATTTTGTGAACCTAAAAACCATGCTTAGTTTTTTAATATTTTTCTTCTACAAACTAGCAAATCCCCTACTTCACCTTTTTTTGAATATTTATTTCTCACTCATTTTATCCCTTATATTCCTCTCTTTCTTCTTTTAAAAAGTACAACATTTTATCCTTTCACATTTTATTTGTTTTAAACTCCACCTCTTTGTCTAGTAGCATAATTTTTGACCCACCTATTCTTGGTTTTTTATCACAAAATAATAACCTATCTAATTTCTAGACATATTTATTTTCCCTGATACTTCAAACCCTAAACTATATATTTTTCACCATTCCCCTTTCTCTTATTCCTTTCTTCAATAATATTTCCTTACTAGTGTTTTCCAACTCCCATCTTTTTTAAACTAATCCCAAGTTTGTATATTCCCTTTCTATTCTTCCCATTGCATTAGACATATCCCCCACCCAATACATCCATCCCAAATCTATATTCCTCTTTCCCAACAACTACTAAACTTTTCTTATGACACATCTATTTATTTCTTTACTTCACAACACCTCTTTTTGCTTTCTCAAGACCCCTTTTTGTTATTCTAAACACCTAATCATACCTTTTTCATCTCGCATCTCTCTTTTCTCTCCTCACAAAACCTATTTATCCAATTATAAGATTAATTATATCTATTCTAATAGTTATTTATACATCTCCTTAGCTTCCCCTAATCTCTATTTTGACCTAACATCACTTTCCCATTCTCCATGCCCTAGTTACCCCAAATCTCACCCTACCATCCTCTTATCATTCCCTTAGGATCCAATTTCTCCTCAACCTACATTACTTAATCCCTCACCCATCTACATCCTTAATCTCATTTAATCATACAACCAAGCCTAATATTATCCTTAGTTTCCCATATTTTACCATAGTTCTTATCTAGCTCTAGTTTCCCCTTAGCTTAGATTACTTTACCCACACTTTTCTATCCTTAGTTGTGACCTATTGTATTCCACCCATACCTTAGGTAATCTTAGTTATTCTTGCATCCTTGTATTTCCTTATCACATACCATGTATTTCCCCATGTCATAGCCTCCATCTATGCCCCTTTCTTAACTTTGTTTCCTATCGACTATTCTCTACCTACCTCAATAACCTTAATCACATCCTAGAGTTCATCTATTTAAACTCTTCTCCTCTTTCTGGATTAATCACATCTTGGGTAGTCTTTCTAACCATCCTACCTCCACTTTCTATTCTTAGCATATTTCCTAAAAATTTGGAGGCCCTTATGTCTTTTCATATCACCTTCTCTACTAATAGATCCTCTCTACCTTCTTATCATTTGATATACCTACTATCTACCTATTGATCTAGATTATGATAATTTCCATATTTTTACAACCCAACCCCATCCTTCTCATATTATGTATATTCATTTCCTTATAATCCATAATGTAAATCCAAGTTTTTCCACTTCTTATTCTCCTTTTACATATATCTATTGTGGAGAAATTTTTTCCTAAGAAATTTTCGCTTTTGCTTTTGGTCCTTGCAATTCTTCCTTTTTAGCTCTTGTTGTTTTGTGCATTTTTGATGGCATCTCACCTCGAAAGATAAAGTTACTCCTACAAAAGGTGTGCAATGTGCCACGTAGTGGTTGCATGACCTTTTCATATTGCTTTACTTTCGATCTTGAAACAAGACACGTGGCTACATCATAGGAATTTCCCACAAGATACTCTCATGGACTTGAAAATTGACTGCCAGCGTACCACGTCACCCTTTTGTTAGATAGGTTGTTTCACTCGCAGGTGTATTATTTCTTTGGTAGAGATTTTCGGGCAACATGGTGGATCTTACACCTTTAGGATTACTCTTTGGGGCGGTGCCATTATTACTTATAGCTAATCAAATTAGATTTTATCAAGGAGTTATGACTTCAAATCCTCCTTTGACAAAAATATCTTTTCAAAGCATCCATAGCATCCATAGCCATTTTTGAAGTGGCTCAACTTTTATTAGTGAAGATTGATATGATCAAATCAGATCCCTGATCGAATTGCAAAGTATCAGATGAGGAAACCTGTTAAGGGTTCATCTCTATTAGTTGTGATGTTGGCACATATTTTTGGCCCTATAAGAGGATGTTTTAGTGGCTTGTTAATCATCATCATCAAGATCTAAGTTTTTGTCTGTTAGAAGAATTAGAATAGGGGAGAAATAGGAATATTTTTATAGAGATTTTGTTTTTCTCTTTGACATGTTAAAATTATCAAGACGATTACTTGGATTGGTATCCGACCTTTGTATTTATGTTATTTATTGCAAGAACAAGTAATAGTAGGAAGGAATATGTGATTATGAAACTATGGCCTCTGTCACATGTTTTCTTTCTCTATTTTGTGTGTGTTGAATGCTCTGTGTCAACTCGTACAAGTATATTCTTGATAATTGCTTTCTATGCCACTAGCTTTTATGATTGATTAATGCTCTCTTTCAAAAATTGAATCATTTTTTCTATACTCTTTCATTTTTTTGCAAAGATTGTGCTAACTTTCATATTATGTTGTGAGAGCAAGATGGTTTTGTAAAGATCTAAAGTATTTATTTTAGTATTTGGTTTCTTATTTCTGTTGGATCTTAATGGGTGCTTCCCCCAGAGAGATCTCATGACCACTTTGTGCCCCTATGGGCCTTATTTGTTCATTATCTTTCCAACAATGAAGGGTATATGGCATTCTATGTCTATTCCATTAGAAGTAAGAGCTTGCTAGGGTTTGAAATGTTCTAAAAAAAAATTGGTGCATCATCGTAGATAGTTTCTTTTCTGCATTTCCCTTCCCCTTTTCCCCAAAACACAAGGAAGATTTGACTTCTATAAAAATATCGAAGGTCATTCAATGAGGCAAAAGAAATTCCCCCCACTCATTGAATTTTTGATAAATTTTTTCAGGAGAAGCACAAGCTTTCATGATCAAAAATTCTTTTCTTGGCATGCCCAGTGGGACCCTGTTCTTTCATAGTGTCTGATAATTATCCTTAAAGATGCATCTTTATGAATCAAACTAATAGGAGATGGTAATCTCATGCCTAGGGTCCAAATCAGAGCATCCTCTAGAGGAAATTTCTAATATTCTCAGCTACCCTCTTCGACCCCTAGGAGAAGATGAGTCATATGTTCAACATCACTTATTAGAAGCAATAGGGTAAGAAATGCTAGCCTGAAGTCTAGAGCTCTATCTACCCCTCTAGACGATTAAACTTTTCAAATCAGAATACTTGTCTACTTGGTCCATAGGGGTTTGTTTCCAATGGCTCTCTAAGGTACCCCTGCTCCTATAAATTTCTTAATTGAGGACAGTGATAGTCCGCTAGTTCCACCTACACTCCAGATGTGCGACCCACAATACTCACCAATGCCATCAAAGCAATTCCAAAGTTCACGAGGGAGGATTTTAAAACAACTTCCAAGTACCTCCAGGACATAGCAAAGGTTTGCAGGGTCCATAACATTACAAAGAAAAATGTGGCCCTCAAATTGTTAGTTACATCTTTCAAAGGAGAGGCTCAAGACTAGTATAGATCCTTGACTTCTAACACCATCCAATCTTGGGATGAACTTGGAGATAAACTCTTTCACCGCTTCTCAGAGAAAGGAGACTACTCATTGTTATTGTAGCAATTGATCACAATCAGGAAAGCCCCGCAAGAGGCCATGATCAAATTCAACACTAGGCTCCATAAAACCTAGCAAAAGATTCTTGTGACATCCAAGCCTCCAGCGGCTATGGTATTCATGTTTTATTTGAAGGATTTCAATATAGATATCGCAGTCATGGTACAATTGTTGGGAGGCGATACCTTGCCCGACACATATGATTTGGCTATGCAAGTAGAGAACAATCTAATAGACGTGGGGAAGCTTCCACCATGGCTGTTGATGCCAATGTTCACAGAGATCTCTGGTAAAATTGAGGAGAAGGTAACTCCCAACACCTTTTTTTCACCCCCTAGCACATTGGTTGCACCGCCACCAAAAATCTATGCGTACCCAAATGCATAACCAAGCACATCAAGCTCCTCTTCATTGGTAGTAGATGTCAACGACATGAAGAATCTCATGAGGACCTTCGCAAACAAGCTGGTCATTATTCAGTGTCAATAAGAAGTGCCTCCAAAGCTTCCCACACAAAATTATCGAGGGAGGCCACCTTACCAAGATAACATGTACTAGGGAGCTCTAAGAGGAGGCAATCAACAACAAACATCTATAGGACAAATGTTCCCAATGATCACCCCATTGCAAACTGTCAAGAATAGCCTAAACAAAGAATTAGTCCCAAGACAACAATTTGGAAAAAGATGTAAAGGCCTGGTGCTTCCCATGCAATGATTGTCACATGCCCCAAAATTTCCCAAGGGGGAATCTTCAACAAAAGCTAGCAGAACAGAGGAACCACAACATATTTTCAGATGTGGAGGACTATCAATCTCCCAAATTTGAGAATGCTCGATTCAACACAGGGAAACAAGGTATGTCCTTAGAAAAATAATTAGACACTTCACTTAAGAAAGCACTCTTCTCTTGGATGCAGGAGGAGGATTTAATATTTGTGAACAATGTTCCAACAACCAACACCCGGTAGGTACGATCAAATTATAATACTTGATCAAAAGGAATACTTATCAGGGAATATGTGTAACAAAATCCCCAATGGTTGCAACCACAATGGTCACAACCAGAGCTTCAATAGGCTCCATAGATACGACCAACCTAATAGTCACAGGATCAACCATGTCCACCAAAAGACATGGATAAGGTCCCAAGCCTGCCAGCGGCAAACTGGCCTTTCCCAAAGGAAAGGGAAGCACCCTGATTTAAACCAAAGCTCCTGCCAATCAGAATGCTTAATGTGGTGGAACAATTGAAGAAAGCTCCCACCAACCTATCTATGTGGGATGTCCTATCAATATCAGAGCAGAAGACCTTGCTCAAAGAGGCGTTGAATAATGAAAAACAAATTCCACAAATAGATACAGTCCCACCGCACAATCAAGATAAAGGAAAAAGGGCCACATCAAACCCCCAATCATTGAGAGTTGCATCATATGTGAATACAATATACAAAGAAAAAGTGAAAGAGGTAAGTAGGCCAAATCCCACTCCCTTCTTCTTGACACTTATCCTAGGAGATAAGTTACTACATAATAATATGATAGATTCAGGGGCCAATACCACAGTCATGCCCAAGCTAGTTTCCAATGCTCTAAACTTGAAATATGAGCCCCTTGACAAGGGAATTATGCAACTAGATGGAAAGGTCTTGACCATTGGTCACATTAAAGACCTCTCTTTGACCTTGTTTTCTTGTTTGAGCCAAATCGTTACCTAGGAAGTGGTCATAATTGGCATTCCCCCCGTCTTCAGAATGTGCCTATCAAGAGATTTCATAGAAAATATTGGTGGATACCTGGAACTTGACTGATCCCACTTAATATTATGAACCAAGAATGGGGCAAAGATGAAGATCCTGTCTAAGCCTTTTCACCCCAAACACATTGCAGAGGATGCAATGCTAAGTTTTGAAGTAGAGCATACCTCCTTTTCCAAAAAGATGTATTACATAGAAATTCTAGAAGAATAAAAGGACACAAGTGATTGGACCTTTGAAGAAGAGGTCCTACTCAACCAATTCATTGATTATGAACCTTTTGGGAACTTTTATGCTATTGACCTAGGAACTTATGTAATGTTCAATGAGGACCAAGCCCTCCCAACATTAGTAAAAAAGCAAGAGAAACCAAGTGAACTGGGAACCAAAAGTTTATGGACACTACATTTTGATGGATCCAAGTGCAAAAATAACTCTAGAGACAGAATCCACCTTGTATCTCCAACCAGGTCAGAGACCCTTAGAGCTTTCCACTTTCAATTCTCATGTTCAAACAATGATGTAGAATATGAAGGATTGGTTCACGATCTAGCTCTAGCATAACTAATGGGCATAAAAAGGATATAGGTATTTAGAGATTTTGATTTGGTTGTAAGCCAGATCTGAGGACAGGTGATTGCCAAAAATATGAGAATGTAGTCCTATTGGCATAGGGTATGGGACCTAATCGAATGGTTCAAATCTTTTAATATCCAAGTCATCTCGAGGTCTCAAAATTCTATCATATATAGAATGGCTTCGATTGGATTACAATTTGAGCCAATCCCCAGATCAGTCAAGAACCAACACATAGTTCATACCATCTTTTGATTGTCTATCCTTGACAATGACCAAAACTGACAAGTCTTCAAAGATGATGCTCAAATTTCAACCTTCTTGCAACAAACGGGAAATTTTTTCGATCAACCACAACCCATATCCAAAGAGGTTGGTAAGGAACAGGTGATCCAACTTAAAGGCAATAAGCTCTCGCGAGGCTTAATAACTCTTTAGAATCTCTTTGACTGTAGGGATGTGAGAAATAGTAAGTGGGGATTTATAGTCGATGAGGAGGACTATGAGGACCTCAATGTCAGAGATGGAAAGAAAAAAAAGGTTAGGAAGAGTGTACCACAAGAGGAAAAGGAGAGGCTAAAAGACTTGTGCACTAAGTACAATGAGGTCATGTTCTGGACCTATGATGATCTCAAAGGATATGATCCTAGCATAATCCAACACACTATTGAATTGGTCGAGGGATCCAAGCCCATCTAACAAAAGAAAAGAGCAGTCAACCTAAAGGTGGAAGTGTTAATGGCACAGGAGCTTACGAAGTTGATCAAGTCAAAGATTATATACCCAATTAAGTACTCCACCTGGGTATCCAATCTGGTCTTAGTTCGAAAAAAGAATGGCAACATACAACTCTGT
The DNA here is from genome assembly GCA_007258455.2 of Sequoia sempervirens. NCBI lineage: Eukaryota > Viridiplantae > Streptophyta > Pinopsida > Cupressales > Cupressaceae > Sequoia > Sequoia sempervirens. The sequence goes on from VDFB02252616.1 coordinate 116,550,124, forward strand.
GTGGAATTTCAAGACTTGAATAAAGCATCATTAGAGAACTATTACCCTTTGCCCTCAATGGATCAAATCTTACAAACCGTGGTTGGGTCAGAAATGTTTTCATTACTCAATGGTTTTTTGGACTACAACCAAGTCTATGTGAAGGAGGAGGATCAACACAAAACAATGTTCACTACCAAGTGAGGGATGTTTTTGTATGCAAAAATTCCTTTTGGCCTCTCCAATGCAGGTGTCACCTTTCAACGTGCAATGGATATCAATTTTAAAGGACTGATCAACAAGATCATCCTAATTTATCTAGATGACCTGACTATATTTTCAAAATGAAAAGATGATCATTTTGATCATCTGGAAATGGTTTTCCAGAAGTTCCAATAGTTCAGGATTTCTTTAAATCCCAAGAAATGTGTATTTGAAGTACCATAAGGAAAATTTCTTGTCTTCGTGGTATCTAAAGAAGGAATAGCAATAGATCTTGAAAGCTATAACAAAAATACCTCTACCTATTAACCAGAAAGGGTTATAGTCTTTCTTGGGGAAGATTAACTTCATCAGCCGATTCATTTCAGATTTCATAGGAATTTTGAGACCTATCACGTTGATGTTAAAGAAAGGATTAGCATTCAAGTGGACCCAGGAAGGAAAAATCACCTTTAAAAGGATTAAAGAGACCATTTCCACAAGTCCGGCATTAGCAAACTCAGAATTTTCTAAAGAATTCCTACTATATGTTTATAGCGGCCAAAACAACATATCCTCTATGCTCATGCAAAAGGACAAGGAGGGAGCGAAGAGCATCCCATTTCTTTTCACTTCAAAACCCTAAAAGGGTACGGAACCAGATATAGTTTTATAGAAAAGAAAGTCGTTTCCATTGTCAAAAGTCTCAAAAAATTCTAACATTTGGTTTCAGACAACAAAATTACAGTCCTCATTGGCCATCCCAGTGTCAGGGAATACATCACAGAAGGTAAGATCATAGAGAAAAGGGTGAACTGGATCACTAAGATCCTGGAGTATGATGTCAATATTTGACCAACAAAATTGGTTAGAAGAAGAGGCCTATGTGAATACCTCATGCAAGAGCTCGACCCCAAGGAAGAAGAGGAGGCCGACTAGGTCTATGCAAATCAATTTGAATCAAATGAGTCCTAGGTGGGTGATCAAATGAGATTCATGTAGATCGATCAATACCCACTCGACATCCCACCACACAAGAGAAGATACTATAGGCTTCAAGGTGTCAGATACATACTAGTCGAAGGTGTTCTATTTAAAAGAAATTATGATGGATTCCTCCTCCATTGTGTGGACAAGCCACAGGCCAAGAGAATTCTTAATGAATTCCATAGCAACCTAGAAGGCAGGCATTTCTCCGCCAAGACCACCACCTTAAAAATCATGTGGGCAGGTTACTATTGGCCTACATTTTTCTCTAAAGCTTACCATGTAATGAGAAAATGCACCCAGTTCCAATAATTTGTCAAGCAGAAGAACTTTTTCATGTCATTGAACCTGATTGTGATTGAAGAACCCTTCACACAATGGGGGTTAAATTTTATTGGGATGATAAATCCCATACCTAGCTCAGGGCATAAATGGATTCTCATGGCTACTGATTATTTTACAAGGTGGATGGAGGCAATTCCTATGAAGAATGCTATAGAGGTAGAAATTTTCAACTTTCTTAAGGAAATTGTGGCAAGGTTTGCTTCTCCAAATACTATCATCTTGGATAATTCACGAGCCTTTGTAGGTTTTGGGATGACAAAATTCTCCCTAAATAATGAGGTATACCTCAAAAATTCATTGAACTATTACTTGCAAGGGAATGGATTGGTGGAATCCACCAACAAGAACCTGATCAAGCTAATAAAGTGAATTGAGTCAGAGCATCAAAAGGAATGGCATAGGAATCTATGCGCAGCCTTGTGGGTGGACTGTATTACTCCTAAGCAAATTCTAAAGGCCTCTCCCTATGAGTTGGTGTATGGAAAGGAAGTATTCCTACCCATTTCAATGGAGATCTCGACACTGCAATTGCTAAAATCCTTAGAGGTCAAGGAAGACATCAGGATGGAAGTAAGGCTTGTTGAGTTATTAAACTTCAAATAAAAAGAGAAAAGGCATTTGATGCCATGATTAAATGCTAGCAAGTAGTCAAATGATGGTTTGACAAGAATTCCTTTGACCCATGTTTTAGGGAGGGGAGTCTTGTGCTAAAATTTGTCGAATGAGCTATGAAACTAGGGCATCATGCCAAATTTGATTCTCTATGGAAGGGTCCCTTCCACATTTACAGATGCAAAGCTAGTAATGCATATTTACTACAAGATATGGACATAAATATTTTGGAAATACTAGTAAATGGTATTCATCTAAAACCTTTTAATTAAATACTCATAGTTCATTAAAATTTTTCCTTATGTACCATTTGTGATTTTTTGTAAATAAGCATTTTGTGTATAAAAAAAGAGCTAACAAAAAAGAACTATATTATATTCACGAGAAATTTGTTACATATAGTATGGATTTTTTGAGCCTAGAGCTTAGAGAAAAGCTTGAAAATATTCTCCCTCAAAAATCCAAAAAGAGATTCATCATTACAAGCCAAAATTGGAGGCATTACATAAAAGCATGGAAATTCGGCCTCTAGAATAGCAATGATAAAAAACATAGAATTTTTTTTAGTTCTCAAGCAAACGACAACAGGGTTTTCATCATGTAGGTGCATGAACATTGCACATGCATCAATCCTCCACACTAGAACTATTGCCCAGGATCTCGAAAGAGGTGATACATTTGACACCATTGATTGGCTCCACATTATTCATCTTTAGGAGGAAGGAGGCCATAAGTCTAGATTGCTAGCAGTGGCGCTCAAGGTCCATAGTCCAAAAATACAAAAGGAAGGGCAGCCATGGCACCACCTCTGTGTTTTCAACGTGTCTATGTAGGTCTATTGTAGACAAAATACCAATAACAGGGGCAACCACCTGAACAATTTCATCCAGCTTATCCAAATATGTTGAATTGAACATTTCTCGGCAAAGTGTGATTATCCATGGTTTGGAAATGCCTAGGTCGAGTAGAGAGGCCACAAAACAAGAGATAATGTTGGTGTTGCTGTGGGGCTAGTTCAACTCCTTCACGTAATCCCTCCCTAAGACCCATTTGAATGCCACAACAATCAGGTAGCTCTTCATCCATAGAAGGCATTTGATCCTATCATTGCTAACCTCCTCGACAAAGGAGCCTTGCAGTTTTTAGCCCCAAAGCTGAATTGGAGTGCCCAAATTGCTCATGATGCAACAAAAAAATTACCAAACTCAAAAAACACAGTGGAAGAAACTTGGCAACTTAACACAAACTTAATGAATATTCTTGCAAGATGGGCATAATAATTATAGAAAAGTGTGATCCAGAAAATCCTGTGAATGGAAAATTTTTCCCCATTGAACAACGACAAAAAATGTAAGTTGGCGGTAAGGATTGAAGGGAAAATCATACAAAGGAGATTTTGCAAGTCTTGAAGAGTTAATTTAGATGTTAGAAATTAATGCTCATATATATGACCTGTTGCCATGTGTTTGTTACCTTCATGAACACTAGCCAACTCGCTCATGTGAAAAGACATTTTTTAAAGCCACCTCCTACTTAATTAATGTAAATCTTTTTTAAACACACTTCCCACTACTCTAGGCTATCTTTCTCCAAGGTCAGCATAAGTAATGTACTAATTTCATTCTTATAGTGAGGTTGGCATTTCCAAGAAGAATGGACCCCCACTCCACATGTATTGCCCTGTTGGAAGCACTTAAAGAGCTATCAATAACGATAACACATTTACTGCATGTGCATTTGAAAATCAAATGAGAAAAAAGAAAAAAATGTCTAAGTGTAAACCCTTGAGTAAAAGCTTCTCTGAGAGTTGAATCTACAACATTCTATCAGGAACACAAAATGGCTGAGGTGTCATCTTCGGGTCAAAATACTAAAGTTCTACTTTCTTAGCTAGGCTATGTTAACGTATTTGGAGATGTCTCTTATTCCAATGCCTCAACGCCACAAGAATGGAGTTTTCCTCATACCAAAATCATAAAGCTAGGCAACCACATCAAAAATGAGGTGATCAAGGATTTCACAGATAATATCTTTTGTAGACACGTAAAATGTACATGCACTTGATATTGATTACTAACACCATTTCATCCTAAATCATCTTCGTAGCTAATCATCACTCTTTGTCCCTTAATTAAATAAACCATCATTTATTTGATTAAGTCATTCTCTCTTGTTAATTAAATAAATCAAAGTTATTTAATTAACCCTCTAGTCTCTATTTAATTAAATAATTTAGTTTATTTGATTAAATCTCTAAAGTCATCTTATTAAATTAAATAAATTAAACCTTATTTGATTTAATCTAACATCATCATCCCTCTTTAATTAAATAAATCAAATCCTTATTTAATTAAATCTAAATCATTCTCCTCTCAACTTTGATTTAAATAAACCCAAAATCTAAATCAAATGGTCACATCATCTAATCCCTTATTAAATTAATTAAACCTTGATTAATTTAATCCTATAATCATCCAATTTCTCTAGATTTTTCCACTTGCACATGAAAATACATTTAATGGATTTATTAAATCCCTATTTTCTTTCAACTTGGCATCTTTAGGGGAATATTCCTCCAAGTTTGAAAATCCCTACAAGTGGATTTGTCCTTCCAACAAGACATTCATTCCCTCTTACATGTCCTTGTGCATTGAGCCAAGTGGCATTTAATTCATTCCTTTTCCCTCTTACATGTCATTTCATGATTTTCAAATTCCACCTAATTTCATTTATTGTGCACATTCATCAAAATGTGCTCAAGCTTCCTCCATTCACATCCTGACAAGTGGCACATGCCCATTGGATGTTGAATGATACCACATTGCTCTATTTTTCTCATTCCTCCATCTTGTATTCCTATAAATAAGAGGCTTCTCTCCTCATTTTGATCATCCACAATTTGAGCAAACTTATTATACTCAATTTCATCTTCAAGAATCACCATTTTCATCAATTTTATCAAGTTTGTAGCTAGGTTATGTAGGAATTCTACCAAAGTGGATCACATCTTCACCAAATCAACACAAAGCTTGCATAGGATTTGGGAAAGGGCCAATTTCCACATCAAATTGGCACCAATTCTCGCATGGGATCAAGAGTTTTCTTTACATTGAATAGGATTTGATAGCTTTTGTTTATGTTTGCTTATGTTCTTCATCTCATTTCTTATTCTTTGCAATTTAAATAGATTTCATGGGGAATCTTGATTCTCACTTGCATATTGATCTAATGATGTGTTTATTTCTTGTGTTTGTGCAGGTCTAGGATTGGGGTTCTACATCTTCGACCCCAAGTTGTGTACGAACCATAAGGGGCTTTGAGAAGGGGCATTGTAGAGAATGATTTCCAAAAGGCTGACCAAAGGTCTTGGAGTAAAACTATGGCATTATGGTCTACCACAATACATGTTTCCCTCCGTGTATCCATACCAAAAGCTAATAGACATATGTGCAGAGAAGCTAGATGAAGGAACTAGGGTTATCATTGGTAACAAGCTAAAAATCACCATCAATGTGACAACTATTAGGGATATGTTTTGCATTCATTCAAACATGGCAGCCAAGAAATTCTTGCGAAGAAGCATGGAAGAATTCTGGGAAAGAAGAAAAGATAAGTTGAAATTATATAGGGATGAAATAAAGCAGAAGCTTAACAATGGAGAAATTGTCTTCCTATTGTCATTTAACCAGTTTCATTTAGACTTAGAGGTTGTCTTTTCGATGCTAGCCTTCGTATACAACTTAGAAAGGGATGACGAGGTTCTCAAATACTAGATGGGTCTGGTTTTCATGTTGAAGAAATAAAAGAGTAAGAAGCGATTCAACTTCACCGAAGCAATCATAGATAGTATGCTTCAATAATTGAGCAGATATAACCATTCTTTCAAGTTTAGGTACTCCTCTTTTTGGTACATTTGATTTTACATCAAAACCATAGGTTCATTAGTAGTCATTTTTCGCTAACTATTTTTGATGCATCGGGGTTATATAAGCCAACTTTAGTCTAGACCCATGTGCTTTCAAGCACATGGACTTATTATGCATTTATTGACTATTTCTTGCAACTTGTGCTTCAATATTTATCCTAGCAACCTCTACGTAGGCTTTCTGCTGGGGATTTAGAATGGATAAAGAATCACCAAACCCCACTAGATTATTTTATGGGGGTTGATTTTAATTTTATTAGATGCCATGGGTTTATAGAGGAGCCCTTTAGACTATCAAAATTTATTACAGAAATGACACTTGCCCTAGAGATATGCCATCAGGTAACAATTGTAGACAATGCTTATGGTGCCAAGAGACACAAGAACCAGATTCACTCAATTCCCCTCACTATTGCCAAAATCCAAGTAACGCTTGTAATAAGGAAGGAGCAAGATGTTTTAACCAACAAGTTGGCCTATCTCGGCCTTGTTCTCATTTGTGATAAATGGAAATACAATCCGAATGGGAATCTATCATTCAAACATGAAAATCAACCATATTGGGATGAAAGGAGAAACTCAGTTGAGGAAAGGTTAGAGGTCTATGTTGACCTAGTTTTCATACCATTTGTGAAGCCCCTATGGATATCCTTCTACTTAGCTATGGAAGAATACTGAAAAAGTGCCCTCATGGAAAAATATCTCAAAACATGGTTAAAGAATCTAGGGTGGTTGGAAAGAAAGGTGGCTGGTTTCTAGAGGTATTGATAGGAAATCAAGTAGCTAGGCTCCTTATAGGAAATTGTTAAAACTAATGAGCACATTGATGAGATTTATGATAAGGAGGTTGGATCCAATTCCAACCCAACATCTGATCGGGGGCTTGAATAGGAGCATGCACCAAGTTTTGATCAACCACTTCAAGCAGCCGAAGCAGGAAGGGTAAGGAAAAGGTATTGCAACACAAGGAGTTGCATATCTCATCTTTCGTCAACATTCTAAAAAAAGGTAAACAGACCCGACAGTCTTCAAGAGAATATTTCATCGTTCAAAAGGCCCAAGGTTCATCAGGGTTAGTTATCGAAGAATATGAAGTAACTAGTGCACCCCCTAGGAGAGAAGTAGAATCTACAACTTGGGTGGGCCGAGCTCCCTAGAAAAAGGAGAAGAGGTGGAATTCGCTCCATGAGTTTCTTGGGTGCCCATGATCTAGGTAAGTTTCATGCCTACCATTCTTTCTTCCACTGCATCATTGGTAGCTACTACCCCCTCACTTGCAGAATAGAATCCCCCATGCACTAATTCTGATTTGTGTATCCTTAACATACCCCAGCTATATTTGATAGTGAGCCTCATTTGGAGACCCTGTGGATCGAATGAGTTTTTTCTGCCACAATAGTGATTGACATTTTGATTGCTTTATCTAAGGCACAAGTCATAAACAAAGAACCACTTATGCTTTAGGTCTCATCGCCTTTGCTTACTTCCAAGCATATGCCTTTATTCCCACCTACTGCCTCCTTTACCTAATCATCACTCCTTTTTCCTCTTAGGTCATACATGACATCTCAATTTTTTCACCAATAGTTCTTCCTTTCACTTTCCCCCACACTCAATTGGCCAAAAGGACACCTACCACTAGTACAAAAACAACAATATATGATTGAAAAAGCTACTAAAAACTACTTATAAATGATTGAACTTGGTCACGTGACCATTAGTAGTTTTTTTCCAGTCATATATAACATGACCAGATTGATGACTAAACCATTTTTAGTCATTTATTGGTTGTTTTTATTGATCGATTTGGTAGTATATCTAGTCATTCATTGTTGTAATTTGGTCACTTATTTAGTCATTTTTTTCCATTGATATATTTAGTTGTTGATTTAGTCATTGATTGTTGTGATTTGGTCACTTATTTAGTCCTTTTTTATTCACTGATACATTTAACTAGTCACTTAGTCAGTTGTTTATTTAGTCATTGATTGTTGTAATTTGGTCACTTATTTAGTCATTTTTTTATTCAATTATATATTTAGTCATTTTTATTCACTGTTCACTAATTTCTATCAATTGGTAGTATATTTAGTCAATGTAATTATTAATTAATGTCAATTAGTAGTATAGTTCATCATTTTAATTGACTGATATTTGGGTATTTAAGGATAAAAAACATAAATACACATCAATAATCAATTGCACACAATAAGACAACCATTGAGAAGACAAAATTGGTGAACTTTATTAATAAATGAAAGGTGCTCTAATTATAGCTTAGAAATAGAGTATTACAATTGTTATTTTTAGTCACAAGACTAAAAATCTAAGTTACAATATTGTGCATAAATGACTGCAAGAAAGAAACTTCTCCAAAAAACTTCTTCAATGATGGAATCACATGCTTGAAGCCCTTCAATGCGAGTACATGCCCCTTTCATCTCTTAAAACTTCTAAAATGTGGGAAATCTTCCCGGAGCAAGCTATAATGTGTAGAATCCAAGAAGGAGAGTGTTTATCATGTCCCATATATGAAGCTCTCTCCTTTAATGCAGTCAACAATAACCTAGCTATAATCTTTCCTCCTTTATATGCAATGTGCCATTTTATATGAGAAATAGGGTGTTTCCTTTTTTTCCATGAATGAAGTTGTGCCTCAATACAACCAAAAAAATTACTATTAGTCTCAATTCAAAAAGAATAAAAGTGCATTGTATATTGCAAGTTTACAAAATTCCAAATACAACAAAAAGATAAATCAATTAAAAAATTGTAGTCTTGTCAACAAATTCCTTAAACAAAGTGTTCAACATAGGCTTGAAATATACATATTGAACCCTTGATTTTGAAACCTTGTTCAAAGATTAAGAAAGGTGATATGCTTAGATTATAGAATGAAGTTGACATTATAGAATGAATGCTATCAACACTAACCAGAATGGAACATTATCAACAAAATTTTCCTGGAAACCAAGCCCAAGAATGCCATTAGACTTAATTACACAACAAAAATGTCAACCCTAGTTCATGTGTTTTCTAACTAAAGACCTACACCATGGAAGAATCCATTTATACATAAATTCCAAATTAAATTGATGAGAAAAGATCTTTGATATCCAACTGAGAAGCCTTAACATCCAAAAATTACTAACCTGATGTTTCAGAACAAGTTTCCCAACTGTGACATCATCTTTACTTAAGAGACTGGATATTGATCCACTGCCATATTGAATCTCACAAGATTCTCCTTCACAAACAAAAAATGATATATATTAATTTTTTAGCAACTTCCTTAATATCCCCATGTAAGCAAAACTAAAATAAGTGAGGTTGAGCGTTTGAAGTAGAGTACCATCTTCTTGGTACGTGCTTGATTTTGATAACTTGTAGCTTGAATGAAAATAGAAAGCTAGCTACATTGTAAAATCATTGTTAATCATTGTTACAAAAATAACCACAAAATACTCTTTAATTAAAATAATCCTTCTAGATATTTTAGTTAATTTCTAAGAGAGCCAATTTCACTATCCAAACAACCATCAATCTATTTACTGTATATAATTTCCCATAATTCAAAATTTGAATGTAATGATACTAACCATAATTACCAAATATTTGACACCAAAATGTAGTAGAAAATGAATTGTTTGAAAAAATGCATCAAAGAGATGTCATCTCATGGAATGAAATGATCGACATTGTAAGCTTTGCTTGTGTTCTAGATGCATGCAATCATGTAGGTTTAGTGGATGAGGGTTGCACATACTTCACACATTAGTAACCCTTATTGCACTACATATATAGTTGATAATTAGGTGTGCATGGTTGACCTTCATTCCTATGCTGACTATCTTGAGGACACCCTAAACATTATTATTGAGATGCTAGTTAAACCTTTGGTTCATGTGGATCATTTATGAATATAGGTTGAGTATTCTAGAAACACTGATTTTTTAGTTGGATCCTAAAAAATGCTACAACTTATGTTCTCTAAAACATCTATGCAAAAGTGGGCAGGTGTGGTGAGGTTCAAATAGTAAGGAGATTGATGAAAGATAGAGGGATTAAAAAGATACCTACATGTAGTCGGATTGAGGGGAATAAAATGCTACATTATTTTTTGTGTAGGAGACATATCATATCCACAAACATGGGAGACCTATGCAAATTTGGAGAAATTGTCTTGGAAAATGAAGGTAGCAGTGTATTTCTAGATTCAAAACTTTTACTCAATGTTGTGGAATAGAAGAAAAAAGAATCATTTATCTGCCACCATAGTGAAAAGTTAGCAATTACATTTGGTTTGTTAAACATGGCCCATGGTACAATTATTAGAGTTGTTAAGAACCTTTGAGTATGTTCTAATTTTCACACTGCATCTAAATTCATCTCCAAGATTGTTGCAAGAGATATTGTTCTAAGATATGTGAACCATTTCCATCATTTTAAATAGGGACAATGTTCTTGTGGAGAATATTGGTGATGCTAAATGAAACAATCTGAAAAATAGGCTTACACTATAATAATGTGCACTACATTAGATATCCAGTAATAATGAAGGGACATCCATCAAAGCATAACAACAAGAATTTTTTTTGTCATATGTTGTAGTTACAAGTGCCCTACTAGACATACATGAAAATGTGGAAGCAATATACACAAGGAAAGTGAACTATTTCAAAAAAATTCCTCAAAGAAATGCGATATTTCATTTTATAGTTTAACCCTGATACCACACCATTTTGACATGATCCTTGTGGTGATGTAGGATGTTACTACTACACCGCACTGTTATTTCTCATCCTTCATGGTAATGTAGGATGTTACCGCTACACCACACCGTTATTGCTTAGCCTTCATGGTAATGAGAAATGTTACCGCTCACTATATAGTGTCTTCTTGGCTCTTGCGATATGGTGGTATTATGAAACTTGTCACGACCATCTACTACCTTGACACAATAGTCTTATGAAACTTGCCAATATTTATGGGAATCTTTTAAATTACATTCAGATCTATAAGGAAACTATCCTATAGGGATGACAGTCCCAAGAAACATGGCAATGGTTACACCAATAAATAGTTAACTAGAAACCATGAATTTTCAATGCATAATGGAGAATATACAAAGATTTAAGTTAGTGAGAAAACATCCTTGGAGAATTTTCATCAAAAGTATGACAATCTAAGAGTTCGTAGTAGAAAATCATATACCCTCAAAGACCTAATAGTCATAATAGACCTAGTGATAGCTTTTAGGGTCATAAGAATAAATTCATAAGAGAATAGATGAAAGAGAATGAAAAGACACTAAAATGGAAGGGTAGTTGGTAGAGTTGAAGAATTAGACTTGTAGTGAGGAGGGAGGGAGAAAAAAGTAATTTACAGTCAGGAGCATCATGGCAGTTTCTCAAGTGACTATATTTGGGCAAGGAGAGAACTTAGTGACAACATTACAATCAAACTAATAAGCATACTCAAAACCTTAACAAACCTTGGGGAATTTTTCATCACCTTGTAGAGATAAATTATGCTAAATTTTAAAAATAAATAAAAATTAACCATTAACTATCCAATACAATCTAACAAAATACAAATATACAATGAAATATTATGATTAACGAAATGATAATTTTAATAGTTATCTTAAGGTAGACAAAAAAAATTGTGCAAGTGAAAAATAACACCCTTAGATTATTTTGAACCAATAACATCTTCATTTACATCATTTTCAAGCAATATTTTTTTAGATCTGTCCAGCTATACAAAAATCAAATCAAATTGGCAACGATCTCAAAGATTTGAAGGTTTAAAAATTTGATATTTTTAGATCTATTATTGGGTGTACCCTACAAAATTAATCATAGAAGGATGGGTCATCACCTCATTTAGACCTGGATGTGGAACTACCTTTTTTTTTTCCATAGAATCCAAAATAAACCTAACAAATGCAGGAAGAAATAACCCTATAAACACGCAAAAGAAGAAGCTAAATCAGTAGTAATTTACTAATTTTCATTCAACTTCTCTGTAATCATTTTAATTACCTGATTCTATTGTACTTTAAAGATTTATAATATGAAGTTCAGCTATTCAAATAGCTTAAATAATTGTAAGTTATAAAACCGATAAATCTAGGCTTTAGCAATTGAAAAAAATCCACTTATAAAATTTTAAATATCTTTACTGTATCTATTTATTGTTGTTAGAGAGTTGCAAACTATGAATTTTTCTCTATCCTTTAGGATTGAGAAAGGAAGAACATTTTCAAACAATGATTGAATCATAACAAACAGTACAAAAACAATGAAAGTTGTCAAATGGTGACAAAGATATGTCCTCTAAGTCATTTGCACATGGTGATTGAGAACATAGTGAGTAAGACGTAAAAGAGAATTGGATCATAGCACTGAAAAATGGTCATGAGTTATGCAATGAAATTCACTATTCTTTTGATCACAAAGGAGATCAAGATAATAACCAACATACTGATGTGCATTAAGAATGTTCATGGAGTGTAAAATTCCTTACAAAGCAATTACCACAACAGAGCTTGAGCTAAATTGCACCTGCTATTTTATGTTGATATGGATATGTTCTAGACTGTAGTTAATTATTGTAGCATAATAGATAGGATAAATAGTTATTTATATACCATTGTTTCAAATTCTAAATTTCTATACCTTATTCTAGGAGAAAATCACAAGGGTGGTCTATACATAAGACACTATTGTTTCAAATTCAAATTGTTGGCTCTTTCACAATTGTTTGCTTCATTTATTTGATCTAAGACAACTTGTTGTATAGAAGATGCTCTAAAAATCATAGTAAAATCCTTTATTTCGAGATGCTTGTTTAGAATCTTCCCATCATAACAATGAACAAAAGCATCAGTCATTAACCTAAACTTTGCAAGAGTTTCATCAAATTCTACTTTTCCACTCTCTTTTCCATTCTGAATTTTATTCCCAATTTCATCCATGAAGAACTTCCTCAGCCTGTAGATCCTAGTGTTATCCATAACTTTACCAGGTGTCGAGGATAGTTTTGAGTTTTTACCCAAGCAGCAATTGAAAAAATTTGGCCTTACCATATTTTGATTTGGTAAAGCCAAATTTTGTCAATTGTTGCTTGGGTAAAAAATCGAAGCTATCCTCGACACCTGGTAAAGTTATGGCTAACAACAGGATCTATAGGATGAGGAATTTCTTCATGGATGAAATTGGGAATAAAATTTAGAATGGAAGAGAGAGTGGAAAAGTAGAATTTGATGAAACTCTTACAAAGTTCAAGTTAATGATTGATGCTTTTGTTCATTGTTATGATGGGAAGATTCTAAACAGTCATCCCAAAATAAAGAATTTTACTGTGATTTTGAGAACATCTTCTATACAACAAGTTGTCTTAGATCAAATAAATGAAGCAAACAATTGTGAAGGAGCTAGCCAAATTTTTTCAATTGTTACTTGGGTAAAAACTCAAAGCTATACTCGACACCTGGTAAAGTTATGGCTAACAACAAGATGTACAGGTTGAGGAAGTTCTTCATGGATGAAACTAGGAATAAAATTTAGAATGGAAAAGAGAGTGGAAAAGTAGAAATTGATGAAACTCTTGCAAAGTTCAAGTTAATGATGGATGCTTTTTTTCATTGTTATGATGGGAAGATTCTGAATAGTCATCCCAAAAAGTAGGATTTTACTGTGATTTTGAGAGCATCTTCTATACAACAAGTTATCTTAGATCAAATAATTGAAGAAAACAATTATGAAAGAGCCAAATTTTTTAATTTGAAACAATAGTGTCTTATGTATAGACTCCCCCCATGATTTGCTCCTAGAATAAGGTATAGCAATTCAGAATTTGAGACAATGGTATATGAAAAAATATTTAACCTATCTGTTATGCTACAACAATTAACTACAGGCTAGAACATATCCATATCAGCATAAAATACTAAGTGCAATTCACCTCAAACTCTGTTGTACCTAAGTATGATAGTACCTAAGCTTCTGGTGTTTCTAGACAAAACCTATAATGGAAAAGTGTAATCTCCATCTGAAGGAACCATCTTTGGATCTCTTCCCTGAAATGAGGGTTGAAAACATTAGAAGAAAAGCAATACCATAATTCTAAAGTAACAATTCGTATCAAGCCAAATGTCAAAAATTATAATTAAAAATAAAAATCCTTACAATTGGACCTCAAATTGGACCAAGCAGATTTATGATTTTATCTTTAGAATATAGGAACTTTCTCTGTCAGAGCTTCACAACCTCAAATTGGATTTGAAATTGGACCGATAAAATTTATGATTTTATCTTTAGAATGTAGGAACTTCCTCTATCAAACCTTCATGACCTAAAATTGGATTTGAAATCGATCCAATAGATTTATGATTTTATCTTTAGAATGTACAAACTTTCTCTATCATATATGAAAGATCTCAGGTTGGATGTCCAATTGGACCAGTAGATTTATGATTTTATCTTTAGAATAAAGGAACTTCCTCTGTCAAATATTCAAAAATTCCTACACTCAGGTTTTGCTTCCCAGCGAAAACACCCAGAAGTGTTCCACACTGGCTCAAGGTACTCTCCAACCTAGTTATGTCACCGATAGCACTCCAATTTTTCCTGAACTGTCCATACCTGAACATTGTATCACAATCTATTCTTCCTGCACATAAAAATTCCACATATTAACCCCTTCTAAATAAACTCAAAATCATCATAAAACCATAATTAATAAATTATTTCAGCTTTAGAAAGAATCCGATTTCATTTACTATCAAAACAAAGGCTGTATAAATCACAAAAAATCCATGAAGCCATCCATACAAAGAGAAAATAAGAAATGTAAGGATTTGAGCAATATAAGTCCAAAGGGTTATGTTGTAATAGTAATGGAATCACCATAAGAGCACAACGGAGGAACAATTTTTGGTGACTATAATTATATGATCCATAACTCTATTGGTCATGTGGCACAATTGTGCTATAAAAAATATAGGATGCATTCATGTCTGACCCAAGTTTAATGTGGCTAAGTTGTGATAGAAATGGAGGCACTCATATGAGCACAATTCATGTACAAATCAATTTCATCATAGTTAGGTGTCAATCTTCATTGGGTGCATTCAGGTTTACTCAAGTTTAATAGGTTATGATTTAATGATAGCATGATCCAAGAGCAATTACCTCTTGCTGCAATAAAGAGCCTATAACTCTAGTTGATATGCAGAGTGGTTATGTTATATCATTTATGTAGTACATTCAAGCACAACCCATGTTTAATGGGCTATTTTAGAGAGTGATCAATATTTTCTAAACCTTATGAATGTTACTTAAAAGTGTACAACTTAAAATACAACCAAGTTTGTTACATTCTTGAATGCATTCTTGGGTTACCACAAACTATAATAATGTGATCTGCTAATAACCATTATGTAAATTATTAAAGCAAGACCCATGCTATATAGGATACATTTCCTTGATCAGGTTTTCATACCTTAATGATCGAACATAAGCTTCCCACACACTCTAGGATACAATCCAAGATCATACCACAACCCTATCAAGACAACTAATTTTTTGACCCAAGATTTAAGGTTGTTTTTTAATACCAATAGAAGCATTGGTAAGAGCATGGCAACATTGGTAAGAGCATGAATAGGATACAAACCCTAGGCCTTCATAGAAACATAAACCATAACTCTAGTGGATTAGTGAGGTTGTAATACCAAAAAGATTGAGACATTGTAGCCAATAACAAAATCTTGCAATCTAAAGATTGTAGCCAATAAAAAGCACATTATGTAGCTCAGTGAAATTTGTAAATGCAATATGTGGTAAGAAGAATGGAAGTCACTTGAGGTGTGATAGTCAAAAAGAGGCTGAGTAGTGACAAGATAATAAAGCTCAAACCTTGCATAGTAAAGTGGATATTTTAACAGTGAGTTTCCTTACCCACTTGCTGACCTAAGGGTTTTCAAATGCTATTGGCAAGGTTAGACAAGGCAAATGCAATTAGGGAATGATTGTCCAAATGAAGTAACAATGGTAATCACAGGTTCATTGTTTCTTCTTAGCCATTATATAATGGAGGTAGTGGATTACATGTTTGAGCAGTGTTTTGAGACTCATCAAAGATGGGAGAATAGTGAATAATACCTTGTGGACTGTGAAGTAGTGACAATAAGGTTGAAGGATCTTAAGACCCACAATACCATGAAACAATGAGTCCCTTGTAGTAAGTAAGTAGGCAGTCTATAGGGCATAGTTTTATTTTATAGAAGGACTCTCATGAAAGGAATCTTCAAGTGATAGTGAGTGAGTTGTTTGAGATTGCAACTGAGCGTACAATATCTAGTCTTAAAGGTAGTTAGAAAAGCATTAAATGTGCAAGAAAATCAAATCATACATAGCAAACAATTCACAATGTTATCTTGCATAATGCCTTGAGTTTGAAGACAAAAATCTCATTGTATCTTGATGAAAAGTAGTGACTTTAATGGTCAATCACTGGCAACCATGATTTTAAAACATGTTATTGTGCTTATGGAGGCAACATTTTAAGGAAGGCAGTGAGTGGTGGTTTGGAACAATGGCAGGTATGATGAAATTTCTTTATATGCATAATATGTAGTCTAGCTTAAGACAACATTCTTAGAAGAGATTGAAGGTGGATTATGGAACTCAAGGGTTACCATGATAAGGATTAAAACAAAGATTGGGATCTATTTAAATCCACTGTCATGAAGATATTAAAGATGTCATGCAAAACCCTAGCAACTGGAGTAATGAATATAGTGCCAAAGAGGAAAATGTGTTGTGTCATTCTTTACTGAAACACTTCTCCATTTTGGTTGCCTATTCCTGGAAATAAGGTTTTGACGATGGTTTTAGAGTATGTTTATTAAAATGAAAACTCCATTCTAGTGGGCTTCACCTGAAAATAAGATTTTGATGAAATTTTTAGAGTATGTTTATTAAAGTTTTAGAGTATTTTGGTGGGCTATATTCTTGATTCCTTAAATGATTTATTCAATGGATTGTGACTAAATAAATTACTAACTATTTAGTCATTTTTATCTATGTGACTAATTAATTTTTAGTCAACAACCAAATTAGTCATTTATTTACTCATTTATAGCTAAGTTGCAAAAAATTAGTAGAATTTAGTCATTTTTAGTTGTTGTGACTAAAATTTTTAGTCACATAGTCATTTATTTTCCAAATTCTACTAGTGTATTGTTACCCTCTACGGTCTCACCACAAGTGTCTCTATTGCTACACAAAGTATTGAGTCCTCACAGAACCTTCAGACCCAAATGAAATTGACTAGGCAGGCTTGACAAGAAAGGAAGCAGAAGTTAAGGGAAAAGGCTACAGAAAACCTAGCCACCTTAAAGCTAGAAACCTATTTCGATGAAGAGAAAAATTCTCTAATGATCTCAGCTATGAGGTTGAAAATATCCAAACTAGAGGGAGAGATGTAGTACAAAGATTATGAGATCCAAAATGTGGGTTTAAACGTAAGTGAAGCACTCTCATGTGACAAAATAGGCCTTTCCAAAGCAACACAGAAAGTGGTATACATTGACTATGAAAATTTGGACAAGATATTGAAGAAGTGCAAAGCAGAGTTGATAAATGTGAAGGAAACAATGGATAGATTATAAGAAAAGATTAAGGCAAAGGATATGGATATGGCCCACTTAAACCAGACACAAGATTAGTAGGGAGAAGCAGCTAAGTTACTTTAGCATATTTAGAGTGAAAGGGAATGGCTTTGTGCCAAAGTGCAAAGATTGGAGCGTGACATCGAAGCTGAGCGAAAAGTGATAGAAAATTTGAAGACTCAAATGCAAGAAGTCACTAGAGAATATTAGCAGAACTCGAAAGAGTTTGATGACATAACAAGTTGGAAAAATAGTATATGTGTATAGTTACAAAGAGAGCTACAAGAGATGGGAAAAGAAGAGATAATATATAGGAAGAATTGGATAACGCCTAGTCTTCGATAGATGAAAGTCTTCAAAAGGTACAAGCAGAAACTGATAGGGAGAGATGAGAGAAATAGGACATCGAGTCTACTCCGCAGACTCACAATGGAGAGGTAGAGAAGTTACACTTAGAACTTTTGAGTGCCCTCTAGGAGACAAATCAATTGAAGGAAGATATGAAGGCTAAGGAATCTCAATTCCAACAGGAATTAGCCACGACATCATGGTTCGGGCTCCTCCCAATACTCTGGGGATTTTTTTCTTCCCATTAGGAGAGAATCATGATTGCGGTAGTGGCCCTAAAGTCAGCCTTGAGGTTCTTAATAGATGTACATGAATTGAATGTGAAGGTCACCCAATGGTCGACCAAATTTTTCATACAATCATCCCTCATTCTAAAGAGTCAAGTAAGTTAATCATCAAGCTATATAAGGTGATCGAGGAAGCTTTAAAAAATGCCAGAATTATAGACCGAAGGGAAACTATAAGAAAGGAAAAAAAATTCATCACCTGCAACTAGGTTGCCCAAAAAGGCAAGGCTTGTTAGTTGATATTGACTAGGAAGGTCAGTGAGATAAAGAAGACCTCGAGGTTCTAATCCATTTCAGGTTACCCACCTTTTTCTTGCTAGATGGGGAAGTGTTGAAAAAAGAATAGATCAAAGAGGTCAACAGACTCAAACAACAAGACTTCGCGATGCTCCAAGGTCTAAGCTCATCGCCTTCAGTCAGAGAAATTGAAAAGGCGCTTCTTCCCTTGTCTCGAATTTACTACCACATCGGAGCTGGTTCATCAAAATGGGTGGATTTTCCTTCAAGGAGGTCCTCAATCTCGACCAGGCCTATGAAATATTGTGCACACTTGTTCAACCTTCCAATGAAGACAAGGAATTCTAGCATACTGCTTTCCTTAAACTCTAACGGTTCTTTTATGTTTTTTATGTTATATCTAGGTTCATGCCTTCACAAGAAAAGACCCCTTGTGAGTCACCAAAAATTGTGGAGTAATTTTTCCCTAAGTATTTTTCACTTTTGGTTTCAATCTTTGTAGTTCTTCCTTTTCAGCTCTTGCTTTTTTGTGCATTTTTTATGACACCTCACCCAGGAAGATAAATTTATTCTCGTAAAATGTACGTAATGTGGCACATTGTGGTTGTGTGACCTTTTCATATCACTTTCCTTTTGGGCCTGAAACGACACATGGTTGTGTTGCAAAAATTTCCCACAAGCTTCTCTCATGGACTTGAAAATCACTCACTAGCATGTCACATCACCCTTTTGTCAAATGGGTTGTTTAACCCATGAGCATATTATTTCTTTGTGGATTTTGTCGGGTAGCACAATGGATTTTACAACTTCAAGATTAGTCTCTTTGAGGTTGCACCATTATTACTTATAGCTGATCAGATCATATTTTATCAAGTAGTTATAACTTCAAATCCTTCTCTGACAACAATATCTTTGTAAATCTTCCACAACATCTAGAGCCATTTTTGAAGTAGCTCAAATTTTATTAGCAAAGATTGATATGATCAAATTAGATCCTTGATCAGATTGTGGAGTATCAATCAAGGACACCTGTTAGGGGTTCATATCTATCAGCCACATTTTTGGTGCATCTTTCTAGCCCTATAAAAGGAGGTTTTAGTGGCTTGTTAATAATCATCATTAGGAAATATTTTTTTGTTTGCTAGAAGAATTAGAATAGGGGAGAAATAGGAAGATTTTTATAGAGATTTTTTTTTGCTCTTTGGCATGTTAAAATTATCAAGACGATTACTCGGATTAGTATCTGACCTTTGCATTTATGCTATTTATTGCAAGAACAAGTAATATTAGGAAGGAATATATGATATTGTGTAACTATGGCCTCTGTCACATGTTTTCTTTCTCTATTTTGTGTGTGTTGAATGCTCTGTGTCAACTCATACAAGTATATTCTTGGTAATTTCTTTCTATGTCACTAGCTTCTATGGTTGAATAATGCTCTCTTTCAAAAACTAAATCATGTTTTCTATACTCTTTAATTTTTCTATAAATATTGTGCTAACTTTCATATTATGTTGTGAGAGAAAGATGGTTCTGTAAAGATTTGAAGTATTTTTTTTAGTATTGGGTTTCTTATTTTTGTCGTACCTTATGGGTGCTTCCCACAGAGAGATCTGGATGACTGCTTTGTGCTCCTATGGTCCTTAGTTGTTCATTCTCTTTCCAACAATGAAGGTTTTGTGACATTTTGTGTCCATTCCATCAAAAGTAAGAGCCTGCTAGGGTTTAAAATGTTCTAAAAACTTTGTGGCTCATCGCCTTAGATAGTTTCTTTTCTACATTTCTCTTCCCCTTTTCCCCAAAACATAAGGAAGAGCCAAATTTTGTAAAAGTCTCAAAGGTCATGCAGTGAGGCATAAGCAGGTCCCCCCACTCACTAAATTTCCCATAAGGTTGTTCGAGAGAAGCACAAGCTTTCATTATCAACATCTATGACACATTACTTTATCATGAGTATTTCCCTTCCCTTATTTCTACTATTATTATTGCTAGTATCATCCTAAATCCTCCCTCACCTAAAGTTTCATGTTCCTCTCTTGATTACATAGCTTTTATTCCTTTAATTATTCTACCCTATTTGATGATTTATCAATAGTCCTTATGATGATTATCTTATCTTAGATCCTTCTCCCTCTTCTACTTCCTCTCACAATGTTTCTTTTAATTATTTTTCTAAGATTTCCACCCCATCTCTAGATGGCCTTAGTCTTAAGGACCCTTGTACACACTACCATTCCATCGCATTCCTTCCATACACTCCCTGAGATGAATTAATTTGTGATACTAATGTCAATGTCTCTCCTTTTGCTTCATTTCCTACTCCTTTCCCTATATTTAAATCAATTCCTCTAGATATAGATCCATTTTATTGTGATTACAAGAATTATCCTCCCTTTGAGATACATTTTTCTTCTTTTTACTAATCTTCTCATTATATCAAAATCCTCTCCTCTATAATGAATTCATTTTATTGTGCTTCTAGGAATCCTCTCCCTTCCAAGATAATTTTATCTTCTTCCACCTCTACACATTCATTAATCTCTTACTTAACACTTCTTACAAATTATTTCCTTCCACATTTGTCATGTGCTCTTCCTTATCTCCTACTATTAACCCCATTTACCCATTTCTTCATTTATATCAGATTCTCTTCTTTCACAGTACAATCATAATGAGAGAATTTTTACACATTTTATTAATTCCTTAGAACAAATCTTGCCAATTCTCATGGGAAAAAAAATATCTACCTCCTCTCACATACAAGAAACCTCCCAAGCATAGTTTTCCACTTCATATTTCTTCTTCGTATCATATAATTCCGGTTCATTCCCCAAACCATTGCCAAAGTTTAATAAATAAATTATTGATGGGGTATAATTCTCATTACTTTAACATATGACTCATTATTTATTAATGTTCCATGTAATGATGATTATAATCCTATTAGCATACCAACACACAATCCTTATTCTTTTAATATTTATATGTCATTTATATTTCTCCCTCTAAATTAACTATGGTCATTGAGCTTGTTCCTCCCTTCGATAACCCTCCGTGTAAGGCCATTATAGATTTATTCATTTATATTTTTCACCAAATTTTCTCCTTGACATCATGAATTTTCTCTCCATTATTCTTATTGCATGATATTTTTTTCCAATTTCTCCCCATAAGGTTTTGTGCACATTGAACTTGACTATTACACTTCTTTTCTCAGTTGCTTCTAGACTTTTATTTACTCCTCTCTCACTATACTTTATTATTGTCCTTTCTTCCTTTTTTCCCTAATTCCCCTTATGTGACTTCTCTATTCTACCTATTTAATTATTTTCTTACTTGGGTTCTTATATTCTCTTATGTTTCTTACAATAATTGGGTGAAAAATGATATTAGGGTTACATTGTTTCTTTATAGAAAATTAAATACATTGAGTTCCCTCACCCTTTTTTTTGTATTACTTATCATAGAAACAACAGTGTACATCATAGAAGATTACAAAGACATCACATAAGTATCTCCATTGTGGGCAGATTTTACATCATATTCCCCTCCTTGTTCACCCTAATCCAATCCCATACATAGCATTATGCTTTCCATTACAAAAAGAGATCATCTACTTTTAGTAGCAGTTTACAAAAGGCTACATTTAGTAAAAACAATACAAATATTACAAATGATTTGTTGTTGTCCCAACATAATAACTGCTAAAACTAAGTCATGAAGGAAGACAACCATGCTACTATTGATCATTCCTACCCCTACATTATGCATCTCTTAACTTTAGGAGAGATCGCGCCACTTCAATTTCCTCTTTGGAGAAGTCCTTTATGCTAAGAAGTGGGGGGGCATCGTCACTTTTCCCGTTCTTGTCCACCTTATCATTGAAATCCTTCTAGAAGAGTTCGAGAGCCTTGAGAAAGACCTTTGTAGTTTGCTACCAACCATGTGCAAAATTGACCTCCTATATGCTCACCGGGATAGTACCATCTTTAATCAATTTCAAGAAATTTTCCTTGGACACCTTGACCATCAAAGCCACCTGCATGGAAATGTTAGAGAGGGCGAGTCTTTTACAAGACTCAGTAAGTGCACACTTGACCCTGCTGAATTTTTCCTCACTTCTCTTTTTCCAAATGAACTAGAGAATTTCAATAGAAACAATAATCCAGAACAACATTAGTCCTTTTCCAATATTATTAGAAAACAAAAAAATAATTTTGTCAAGCCTCAATTTATTGTTATTGTACCAGATGCATTGATTGTAACAAAAAAGGTTCCATACTTCCCTCGTGAAGATGCACTCCAAGAAAATATGATTTATAAATTCAGGTACTCTACAAATACTACAAATCTCTATGTCCTTCGTTCTACACTTAATAGAATCCTTTGAAGCAATAGAAGTTGATGGAAGCATGCCTTCTTTGGTTCTATCACATTTTCCTAGGTGTTTTAAAAACCTTTTCCCATTGTTTCTTGTTTAGCCTTGTTTTTGCATGTTTGGTTCAAATAGTTACATATTTCATATTGGTTTGTGAGCATGTTGTAAACCTTTTTAGTACTCAATTTGGAGAGCTTGGAGCCATCACTCCACCTATAATTTTTATATTGATCAGAATTAACCACATGGCTTGCATAGTCAAGAATCTCCTTACAAGCCTCTTTTATAGCAGAGTATGTCCTCTAATGATTCCAATCTTTTAGACCTCCTTCCTCCACGATGTCAACAATATATTTAATGCCCTTATTCACCTATGCCTTGGTCAAGTAGCCCAGTTTGAGTGCCAAGGGCTTACCATTGTGGCAGAAGTTCCACCAAATCGATCTATGTGCAAAGGTTGTGTTATTCAAGAAGGCCTGAGAGTTATGGATATGCCCTTTTATAAGCTCACATGCCTTCCAATTGATCTTGAAGACCGCCGACCCCTCGAGCATTATTGGATGTTTACTATAGATAAGATCACTCAAAGGAAGCCCTCTCCATGCCTTTGCATGTTTAGGCACTCCCCTTTCAATATTGTTCCTAATCAATATTTTTCATGGCTCATCTCGTTCTAGAGCTTTTGAAATCTATTTTGAGGTTAGTGTTATTCCTTACAACATTAGATATTCTAGCCCTAGCCCACCCTTAGCCTTGTTTAGACAACACCAGTCCCATTTCACCGCATGTTTCTTTTTCATCCCTTTCCCATAAGACCATAGGAAAATTCTGATTTTCTTCTAGACTTCGTCAACCTGGTAACTACTAAACAAGTAGACAGAGGCAAAGTATAGACTATATGAAGCAAGTATTTTTTGGAAAATCTATAGTCTCCTAGCTAAAGAGAGACACTACCTATTCCATGTGTTGATCTTGTCAAAATTTCCATAAATCCAAAGCCACATCTCCCTTAGATTTGGGCTGATAGCAAAAGGTATACTGAGATATCTAACTTGTTTTTGAGGACCTCCCCATTGCATACAAAACTTAGCCAACTATTCAAGGGGCTCTTCTTTCCACCCCATCATGATTGATTTAGCAACAAAGACCTTTGCACTAGATGCAACATAAAAGATGTCTAGTTGTTCCATAAGATTCAAGATATTATCCTCTTCCAAAAGTGGAAACAAAGCAGAATCATCTAAAAATTGGATATTGAGAAGGTCCTCTTGATTAGGGAGGGTAATACCTTTGATCCTTGGTGTAACTTTATCTTCTCTTAGGATGAAATGCAGAGCATCTGAAGCAATCACAAACAATGCAGGGGCTAAGGGTAAACCTTGCTTGATAGACCTATCCAAAGCTATTTCTTCTGAAGAGCCCCATTGATTTCAACTTGAGCCACTGCAGCTTTGAAAAGGGTGGCCACCATGTTGCAAAAATTATCTGGGAACCCAAAGGTCCCAAGCATTAGGCTAATAAAATCCCATTCCACCCTTTCATAGGCTTTCCAAAAGTCCAACAACACCATCACCGCTTCTTGACTTGTCACCTTTTCCCATCCCATGGCCTCCCAACTAGTGATTAAGCTCTCTAGGATATATCTAACTTTGATAAACCCTATTTGAGTGTTGTTTAGGAACCTTGGAAAAAATTTCACCAATCTCCTGGCCAGGACCTTAGCCAAAATTTTGTAGGAGACATTCAAAAAAGTTATTGGTCTCCAATTCTTTATTATAGACTTATCTCCCTCTTTCAGTAGCAGTTTAATAATACCCTTATTGATATTTTTCCCCATAGTGCACCTTGCCAAGGCCTCTTTGTATAAAGAGTACAAGTCATCGATAATCCATTCACTGAAAGTCTTGTAGAATTCTGTTGGGATTCCATCTGCACCTGGTGATTTTTCATTCTACAGTGAACTAGTGGCATCCCTTAATTCCCCCTTTGAGATATCTTTGCTTAGCTCTTTTGCTTCGCTTTTTGTTATTTTTTTGGAACAATTCCTTTTATATATTCCCTTGCATTGTTGTATCCCTCCCCATTGCATTTTGGGGTGAAAAAGCTTTTATAGAATTTATAGAACTGTCCCTTAATTCCCTCTTGTTCTGTGAAGGCCACCCCATCAACTGGGACCTGTTCAATGTTCTCTTCAATGCTCTTCTCCTTCAAAAATATAAAGAAGAAATTGGATCCCTTGTCTCCATTCTCTAACCAATTAAGTTTGGATCTCACCTTAAGCCCTTAGATTCTGAAGTTCTGAATTTTCCTCAATGCATCCTTAGCGAATCTAAGTTTGTTTTTGAGATCTACATCCTCGGGGGTTTTCTGTAGAGAATTTTTTAGTTTGTAGAAATTCTTCTTGCAAAAGACCCTCTATCCTCCTTTTGTCTACAACTTTATTTTTTCCAATCACTTGAAATAAAGATTTCCATCCCCTAGTGTTTATTTCCCATCTTTCAATGGAATTCAAGTCCTTATACAACCCTTGATTAAACTTCCTAAGAGACACCACAACATCCACATAGTCATCATCCTGAAGCAATTTTGTGGTAAGGATGAAACCCCCTCCTCTTTTCCTTGTATCCCTACACCCATATTTAAGCATAAATCTTTCTTTTATGGGGTAGTGATAAGATAGTGTGTATGGGTGGACCTCTATTTTACAACCATTCCCAAGAGTGTTAGGGATGAAGAAGTCATCATTTACATAGATCTGTCCAATTGACAATAGATTCTCTTATTACCTTTTTGAGTGTTACACCAGGTGAACCAAATAGATGGATAATCATTTTTCTTCCCTTTAATTGGGTGAACCAAGTTTATTTTGGACTTCATTTTTGTCCAAAAAATCTTCTCATTTCCTTTCCAATCCATTTCAATTCCCCCTGCTTTTTCTTCCTTGTTTTCAATAATGTTGAAGTCCCCTCCTATAATCTAGGGTATGTTCTCCAGACTGCACAACCATTTCCAAAGTTTTATCCTTTCACTATACACATTAAGGGCATAAATAGAGTAAATCCCCATAGTCTATTTTCAGGCTGATCCAAATAGCCCTATTACAAGGGGAGATCCCTAAATTGGAAACTAGGTGGTTCCACTTATTGGCTATAAGGATGGCAGCCTCACCCCTACCCTTGTCATGATGGGTAACCAATTGCTTTGAGTTCTTGCAACAAGACCACATCTATAATTTTGCATTGACTAATAAATATCCTTACCACATGGTTTCTGTCAAGAGACTCAAGCCCCCACACATTCTAGGATATGAAGCTAAGGGCCATTGATATTAGTTGGGGGAGTAGAGTCTTTTCCAGGCCTAAAGGCCTCAAAACATTTGGGAACCTTCAATTCAACCTCCATCCTTTTGGCCACTAGGCTTGCAATAACTGCACTTAATTTCTTCCTCTTAGTTTTTGAAAGAGACTTCAAATTACCTTTCCCAATAGGAATTAAAGACCCTTCCTCTTTCCTTGGCCTGCCAACCCTCCTTTTTTTGGCTTGGATGAGGCCATCATCTTTTAGCACCTTGGCTGGAGCAGATTTAGAAGAACTTTGACTAACCAGATTGTCATGAACCGGGATTAACACCTCCTTATTATCTCCTCCTCTGCCACCAACAACCTCCAAACCCAAGCCCACCATGGCACCATCGATGGATTGATTAAGAGCACCATCAGATTGGCCATCAACCAGTCCATTGGTGATATTGTATGATGCATCGGTAGGCAAGATCTTGGTCTTAAAGGTGGAGACAAGATGCTTGACCTTATTTGGGCTCTCTTGAGTAGTTTTTTTTTCCTTTTTTTCCTCTTCGAACTTAGTATATTTTTGTCTTAGGCTACTATTTTCAGTGATTCCAATCTCCTCATACAATTTTTTTAACTTCTCTAGGGCAAGTCGTTGTGCATTCTTCCATGCCCAAGTCTCACTACTAATATGGGGTCGACCAGTAGGAGAGTCAGAGAGTCAGGGGTATCAACCAATGACATCTTATTTGAGGGAACTGGAATCAAATTATCACCATGATTATCACCATCAAACTCCATTTCCTCAGAGAATTGTGAAGATGAGTCAAAGAATGTGTCTCCCATTAGCAAATCAACTTTGGTACAATTATCTTCTTTTGAGAGGTCATAAGGAGTTTCTGCATTTTCATTGAGCTCGCCCCTAGTTTCATTAATTCCTTCGATATTTCTCATATTTTTTATTTCATTGTTTAGGGCTTCCATGTCCTTGTAAATTTTATCAGTATTTTCCTTAGCTTTTTTTTTTCGCTTCTTATTTCTTCCAACCCTTGGTTGTTGACAATATTATCTGCTTCCTTTCTAGTGGAATAGTTCATGCCAGGACTCATACTATTGTAAGGGAAGTCAATGCCCTGATTTTCCCTGGGGTTACCATCACTAGCCATTTGGCCCTTGGATTCAAATATACTTTTCCCCTTGATAAAATTGTCAAATAAGGGTTTTTGTAGAGCACTTTTGTTTCTAATAAGTGGGAAATTTTTCCTTAGGTGGCCCTCTTTTTGGCACAGATAATAGGAATTCAACCCTCCAAGTATTTCTAGGCACAATCTGTGTATCCAAAATCCAGATTCATTCCTAGAATGTCTAGAATTTTAACCCTAGGATCTAAAGACACTAGAGCCCTAGCATCGGTATGGGGAAGAATAATTTTCACATTGTCTATTTTTAGCACCTGCTTGTAGGGCTCAAGCAACAACAAAATGAAATTCCAGATTCTAGGAGGTACATTTTTCACCACGACCCATCTAGGGCAAGACAAGGCCAAAATATCATCATTGATTATATCTAGTGACTAGGCCAAAGCCCTAAACACATTTTTCCCAACACTCCAAAATTGTTTTCCCAAAACCCTAGTTTGCATTTCATGATTTTTGATGAAAACCACATACGTGCATTTTTGAATCATTCTGGAGTAGGTAAAAAAATCCCCATTTTCTTCCCCCATACATTTTACAACCAAGAGGTCTATATACCTTCTCGTCAGGATCTTATCAGGATCCATACAACCATGAAAACCCCAATGTTCTTTAGTTTATTATCCTCTTCATATAAAACTTTACAAAGCTCTTCATTTGGTGAGAAAATATGCATTCTAGAGAGGCCAGGGGTGCACTTACCTCCTCTATGTCCCCCATATTCGCTTTCAAACCTTGCCTCAACAACAAACTTTGCACTGGTTGGGAAAGAAACCCATTTACCCGTGACCACCTCCTTAAATGACTTGAGCTTATCAAGGCCATTTGACCCACTATCTTGGCTATAAAGTATGTCGTCAGGGGGATCCAAATCCTTGAGCATCATAGAGGAATGAACTCCAACCCATCACACATGGGTGACAACCAGCAATAGGGACCCTCCCATGCTTCTACAAAGCAGCAACCGCCACCACCACTGCTAAGATGTACCACTACTAGGAATTTCTTTGTGGAGGAGAACCAAGCCTCCTCCACCCACACGAATGAAACCCTACACTAAACGATTTGAGAAGACAACCACTTGTAGAGAAAAATTCTTCAATCGAATAATCCTAGTTCCCTCACCCTTCATTTTTCTTGTATAGTTTATATATACACACTAGAGCAATGTGTTTTTAGTCATTAAAATTGATTTCATTACATAATAATGTTAATTTATATGAGGTGGAAATATACGTAGCTCTTTACTATGTGATTTAGGATTATTTTTTTCAAACCTTTTTTTAATAGTAAATAATTTTCTTTTTAATTTTTTATTTAACCTTAAACATGAATGCATATTTTTCATTTATATTTTTCTTATGCAAGATTATATTTTCTCATTTTTACAAGATTTAACTCCCAAAATGTTTAGGTATAGACACATTATTATTTTTCATATTCATTTTCTAAAACTTTCTAGTTCTTTATTCTTACTAGGTATTTGGCCATTCACCTCAACCAATCATTTTAGGGTGGTTATTATATCTAACAATTTCTCTACCAATTGCAATACTATATAAATGGTGAGGAATAAATCAAATTTGACTAGATTTAATTTGTTTGTTATTATTTATTCAAGAATACATTATCCCAAAATGTAATATTTGATTTTCATAGAAGTTTCATTTAGTTAATTATATTTTAATAATGAGTATATTTTTTATTAACGATAAAGAGGTTTTGAAGGGCACCTGAAACCCTATACAAAAAGGAACATTGGCAAAAAAGATAAAGCAGTGGACTACCCACCCAAAAAACCAAAAACAAGTTGATTACCAGAACATCAACAGACCATTAGTGAGACAACAACAAAAAAAGAAAGACAACAAAGCAAAAAAAATGACCATTAGATAAGTTCTTTTAGCATCCTTGCCACATCCATGTCCTTTGATGCCATCCTATTGTGCATATCCATGATGTCTTCCACATCCTGCCTAGGGACCATCTTGCATTTCTTAGTTTTACTCCAAGTACACACGCTTGGTCCAACTCCCAGGTATGTGATTTGCATCTCCATGACAACACTCTCCCCCCTTTCCTTGTTTGTGTGCTCATCAAATAGTCCTCTACCCATCCAATCTTTAGCCTTCTGGTTGAGAAAAAATAGACCTTCATCTGAAGCCTCCAAATTCTCCATACTAAGATTAATGATCGTTTCCATGTCCTTACGAAGCTGCCTATTATGCTTTTCTAGGAATGACAGTCTCGACCCATAGTCCTTTTTTAGACTATCCAGCTTGTCCACCACACAGCTGACACTAGAATTTAACGACTTGGCCAAACCAAAGATGGAGTCCTCCTTAAGACTATGCAAGGTGGAAATATTGCATCGAGCAATAGTGTCATGCTTATTGTGGAGGTCCTACACCTCTTGAACTAACCACATTAGTAAATTAAAAGAAATGTTCACCCCTTCTTTCAGCATACCTGATGCCTGCAAAAAGTCCATAGCCCCTCAAAATGAACCCCTATCTTGATGCCCAGTAGGATGATCCTCATCTTGAGACATCTTAGGGATAAACTTGGCCCTGCCCTTGTCCTTAGGTGCCAACACAATAGACTCATCCAAATTAACAACACAATTGACCTTACTAGTAGGAGGGGACCCATCATCACCATCATAAGTTGGGTTTAAACTCACCAAATTCATTATCCCACCATCCTAAAAATCCTTTTCCACCTCCTAAAGTTTATCCCCCATCACCTTAGAGTGGTCCTTGGCCTTCTCACCACTACAAAGCCCCTCCTCTGCACCCTCCACAAAATCCTCCTTAAGTTTGTGCTTAACACATGGAAGGGAAGGTCTGGCCTTAGAAGTAGAGGGTTTCTTCCCTCTAGCCGAGGGCATATAATCCAAGTTTGTATTGAATCCATTAGACTATCCCTTTGAATCCTCTTCAATTTCCATTTCCTCACTCTTCAGAATCTCCACAACCAAACATTTCCCACTCCCTTTGTTCTTCTTTTTTGAAATAGGGAACCAAGGAGTATCAACAATGTAGTTGACTTTAATAAAATAAACTATGAGAAACATGAAACCTTCATGCAAAAAAGGGTTTCTAGGGTTCTTCTTGAAATTCGAAATTCCTTCCTCCAAAGAAATCAACAAGTAAAATAGGAAGGAAACGAGCTTACCATGCCATAAATGATTTAGCAAAATGAAATGGTAACCATACAAAACTATGTATCTTCCGTCTAGGGTAAAGTACCACATCAACACCATCACCACATCCTTCTAGATAGGTTTAATATTGGGCCTATCATACCCACCACAATCCAACCTGACCATTTTAGCCCGTTCTATGTCCCTGAGAAAATTTTGCTTGGCTGACTGCGAGAGGTTCTTGTCCCTGTAGAATTTCCTTCCTTCCATCGACATACCAGTCACTTTTGTAATGAAATCTTCATTAATCATGGTATCCCTCCCAAACATGCTGAGAACATGATCATTCCAAGCATCAACGAAATATTTGGAAACGTCGACCTTAAAGACATGCAACCTTTCCATAAAAGGGGTCACCCCAGCCTTCTACAGGATAGCCCAACTGTCAATGTTAGCCTTGAGTTTGTCACAAGAAAGTAGTTCCATTTTGCATCTATCCCCACCCATCATTGAAATCTTTGCACTAGCAGAGAGAAACCACACAAAAAAATAGAGAAACAAGAAGGCGAAAGGGAGATGAACACCAAGAAAGCGTGTGTCTCCTAGGAATAGTACTAAGAGCAATAATGATCAAAAGGCTAATGCAACTCAAATTTTAATGCCCACAAAATCCCATAAACATCACTTGTGCGAAGTGTCTAATTAGCCATAAAACTTCATAATACCCACACATTCCAATAGTCAAGGAGGTGGCCATCGCCAACGTGCTAAGATATGTCATTATGGATTAGATTGCTTAATTGAATAGGTAGGACATCATTCGCCTCCCAAGACCTTGTAGACGTCACCTTAATATTTTCCACCCAGTCAGCCACACAATTCGCCTCTCTAAATACATAAGAGATATAGATTTCATCAAATTCTTGAATCAAAGCAAGGGCGTCCAATATGAAATTTTGAATAGTCCATGAGGGGGGACCCTTTCCTTAGACAATTAACAATATTTAGGGAACCACCTTCGATCTAGAGCTTTGAGATCCCCTTGTCTCTAGCCATCTTAATGCTATGATAGGTTGCAACAACTTCAACAAATTGGTTTGTCTGGATTCCCAAAGGGAGCACCACCACTGAAACTAACCTACCATTGTGATCTCTTAACACTCCCCCACAACTAGCAAGACCTAGATTGCCTTTAGCCGAACCATCAAAGTTGATTTTAAGCCAACCAGGAGGAGGAGAAAACCAAACAACCCCTTCCCTAGCCACATTAGCCTTCTTCAGGGGTTTAGCAATATCACAAGAAAGTTTCCAATGGGTAGACATCTGTGTGTCATAATTAGAGACCCTTACATGTACTGAAATATCAAATTTTTCAACCACTAGCAAAAAATTCTGCCTGATAGATGACACAATTATGAAAAAAAGGGAGAGAGGGAAAAGAGAGGCATCCCTAAAAATTCTATTGTTCCTCTCCTTCCATAAACCCCAGATAATATGAGGGAGCATAAGAGACTAAAGCAACCTTAAAGAAGGATTAGAGGAAGGATCATACTATTGGAGCCAAAGTTCCCAAACCGAAGAAGGGAAAATGCACTCCACTCTCCAAAGGTTGAGAAAGAGAGACCGGACTTCCCTAGCATAGCTATGCCCAATAAACAAGTGAGCATTGTCCTCTGCATCCATCTTACATAGGTAGCATCTGTTAGGCATGAAGAAACCTCTTTTCCATAGATTTTTTATGGTTAAGATCTTGTCCTGCACCATTAACCATAAAAACATATTGATTTTGGGAATCAACTTCGAAGATCAAACCAAGCCCCATGGTGTCCTAGGACCCACAAAATCATTGATTGAATTAAATACAGATGCCACTGAAAACAACCCATGCGGAAGCCTTCTCCAAATCACCTTGTCTCTCTGGAGGGAAACAAGAATATGAATTTTAGACACCTCATTGAACAAATCAACCAGCTCAGGAAACACCTCATGGAACCTTCTCCATTCCCCATCCACAATATAATCAACAACATAACTCTTGAATTCCCTAATACACAAGTCCCTCCAGGGAGCCGCCCACACAGAATCTCATAGTGACCCATGCCTGAATCACCAATCATCCCAAAAAAGGATATCTCTACCATTCCCAACCAACCATTGGATTCCAATAGAAACAACACCTCTAGATCTGATCAACGAATTCCAAAAGAAAGAACCCAAGGGAGGAGAGAAATCATCTCTGAGGAACTCCCAAAATTTAACCTCCTGAGCAAGATATTTGGAAGCCAGAATCTTCGACCAATCCTTCTCACCACAGAGGAAGTTCCAAAGCTGCTTAGACACACGAGCCGAATTGAAGGGTTTAATCCTATGTAGGCCTAAACCACCTTGGATTTTGAAGGACAAACATCCTCCCATGAAACCAAACTCAATCAATTCTTATCCTCCACACCAGACCAAATAAATCTTTTCTGCATACTCTCAATTTTTCCCCAAAACTTTTAAGGCATTTGAAAAAAGGTTGAGAGAATAAACCAAGAGATTCTGCAACATGGACTTAATCAACACCAATTTTCCAGCCTGGCTGAGCAAAGCGCCTTTCCAACTTGCCAGCTTAGTATTGCACTTATCAATCAAACCATTCCAAAAGGAGTCAGGGGTCGGGTTGGCTCCTAGAGGCAAACCAAGATAGGTGGAAGGAAAAGATCCCACCAAACACTGAAGAATACCAACAATTCTTTGCATCCTTCTTTCTAGAGTGTTGAGGAAAAATATCATACTCTTGGGAAGAATCACAAGCTACCCCGAAGCCACCTCATAATTTTAGAGAATCAGTTTAATATTCCTAGCTTTTGCAATAGACACCTCACCCATGATCAAAGTATCATCAATAAACTATTGGAGTGAATAGGGGGGTGAAGAAGAAGGTCTCAGCCCCTTGAGAGATCTCGAAGAGAGCTTCAACTACAATGACCTACCCAGAGATTCAACCAAGATAATGAAGAGGAAGGGTGAAATTGGATCACCTTATCTAACCCCCTAGATCTCTTAAAGAAATTTGAAGGAGAGCCATTAACCAACATAGAAAAGGACACCATCGAAATGAGGTTGTGAATCAGCTTAACAAAATTATTAGAAAAAACAAAAGCATAGAGGATTTTAAATATAAAAGACCAATTAACCCGGTCATAAGCTTTGACCAAATCCAATTTTAATAAAAAACCAACCTTTTTGTTAACCATCAACGAATGAATGTTTTCATGCACAGTAATGATAGGGTCAATAATTTTTTCACCTGCAACAAAGCCACTTTGCTAAGGAGAGATGATCAGAGGAAGAACCCTCTGCAACCTAACCGCCAGAACCTTGGAGAAAATTTTATAAAATGAAATACACAAGCTGATAGGTCTGAACTCATTGAAGGTCGAGGCCCCAGGGATTTTCAGAATTAGCACCAAGAAAGTTGCATTCAATTCCTTTTGTAGGTTGTGGCTGCCAAAAAAATCTTTAGTTGCATCCACCCCATCCTTAGAAACAATGGACTAGAATTTTTGGAAGAAAAACATGGGAAAACAATTAGGGCCAGGGGCCTTGTTCCCAACAAAGGAGAAAATCACATTCCTGATTTCCTTTGTAAAAGGAATACTACAGAGCATGCAATTAAGATCATCCGTCACAATTCAAGGAATAACATCCAACAACTAATCCTGGGCTTGCACAGAAGGGGAAAAGTCATAAGTCAAAATATTATAAAAGAATGAAATAGCCTCCCTCCTGATCTCCTCCTCGTTCTCAATCACCCCTTCAGCTTAGCAGATATACTTGATACGATTGGAGGCATGATGCTTCAGTGTGGTGAGATGAAATAATTTTTTATTCCTGTTACCACAGTTAAGCCACACTGCATGCAACCTCTACTTCTAGAAATCCTCCTCCCTAGCCACAATATTATGGAGTCGAGACAAAAGCATACCCTCTTCATTTTCCAGATTGGCATTATAACCCACCACTTGAATATTCTGTTGTACAATATCAAGGTCCGCGGGAACAAACATTATATTTTGTTAAGGCAATATTTTGTTGTACAAACATTATATTTTTTTGTATTATTTCATATCAAATTAAATTTGTATGACTATACTAAATTTAAATTTAATATAGCTCTCCCCTTTCTTTATTAAAAATGACAATATAGATAAAAAATCTTTAAAATTAAAAATAATAATATAAAATTATTTAATCATATCATAAAATAATTTATTTTAATTAATTGTGTATAAAAAAAAAAATTAAATTCTAAAACATAAATTTAAGTAAAAATTGTATGGAGAAAGTCTCACAACACTACCACCAGCAATTCCCTCTCTAAGCCATAAAAACCTACCTCAATGAATATATAAGAAATATATAAATGAACTTTCATATTGACTAACATAGATAATTAAATCCATCTCTTTAAAATAAATATAAAATTATTTTATTTAGCTATGAGATATTTTATTTAATCAATTATGCCAAAGGCGTTCTCTATATGAGCATTATCAACTGACCAAATGGTCGACGGTTGAGAATGAGGTAGAATGATGGTTGACCATTGAAAAATATCTAACCGTTCAATGAACCCGATATAAAATAAATAAAAATAATATTAAAAAATAAAATACTTTATACAAAGAAAGAAAGCAAAGAATTAGATATTCAAAGTGTATAAATTATATTATTATTATATATAATATTTTATATAATATAAGTTGTTATAATTTATATTCTCTATTGTTTTTCAACATATATATATATATATATATATATGTGGATGGTATTTTTTAATTTTAGTTTGTAAAATATATATTTTTTAGAATATTTTTAATATAATATTTTGAAATAAAATTACATTTTATATATTTAAGCATTTTTAGTATAATATTATAATATTTAGATATTATATATTTAGTCTTTATATATACTATAAGTTATTAAATATAAATATCATATAACTTTTTACATATATTATTAATTAAAATATGAAATATATTATAAGTTTAATATTTATCTATATTTTATAAGTAATGGTCACGAGTTCTATTGTATCACGTTAAAAAGTTTACCAGGCGCATGCAGTTTATAGGGGGTCGTGCTACCCGATTCCTGCAGTCTAAAAAAAAAAAAATATATATTTATCTATATTTATTTTTTAATAAATAATTTCTATTATTTTTCAAAATATTTTTTGTTCTTTATTTTTTTATGGTATTTATTTTTTAGTTTAGATTATAAAATATAATTTTCTACAATATTCTTAATTTAATATTATGAAATAAAATTACATTTTATATATTTAACTATTTTTAGCATAATATTATAATATTTAGATATTATATATTTAATATTTATATACACTACATTATTAAATATAAATATAATTTAACTTTTTACATATATATTACTAATTAAATATATTATAAATTTAATATTTATCTATATTTATTGAATATTATATTCAATTTATATTTATTATTATATATTATATGAAATATGATGCATATTATTAAAGATAAATATTATACACATACACTCCCTTTTCCTCCCACCCTATCTCTAACTCTATCTCTCTACCTCTACCCCCTCTCTATTACTTTTCTCTACTACCTCTTATATCTCTCACTCTTGCCCCCTCTATATATTCCTCTCTCTACCTCTCTCTCTATATCACTTCCTATATATTTATCTGTATATCTCCATCTCTCCCTCTCTCATTGTCTCCCTCTTTCTATCTCTATTTCTCCCTCTCCCTCTTTCTCTCTCCTTCCACCACTCCCTCTTTATATGTTTATCTATCTTTCTCACACTTCTATATTTCCCAAGTTATATCTATCTCTCCCTCTCTCCTTATCACTCCCTCTTTCCATTTCTCTCTACTTCTATTCTCTCTCTATTTCTCCCCCCCCTCTCCCTTCCTCTATCTATTTATAAATATGTATCTCCCTCTATATCTCTCTCTCTCTCATATACACACACTCCCTCTTTCTCCTTCCCTACCTCTATCACTCTCTCTATCTTTTCGCCTATCTATACCTCTATTACTTATCTCTATCACCTTATTTCTCTCTCTCTTTCCCCCTCTATCTCTATCTCCCTGTCTCTCCTTCCCTGTCTCTATCTATATCTCATTATGTCTACCTCTATCTATCTCTCTTTCTCACTCCTCTCTCTTTCTATATATATCTCTCTACATCTATCTCCCTATCTCTCTCCTTATACATCTCTCTCTCTCTTATTCACTCCATCTCTCCCTCCAACTCTTCTACTCTATATCTTTATCTTTGTTTCTCTTGATCTCCCTGTCCTCATCTCTCTATCTCTCCCCATCTCTCCTCTTTCTCCCTCCCTATCCCCTATCTATCTTTATATCTCAATGTCTCTCCCTTTATCTTCCCATATATCTCTATATCTATTTCTTTCTCTTCCCATTTATCTCTCTCCCTCTTTCTCTCTCTCTATCTCCCTATATTTCTATCTCACTCTCCATCTCTATTTTTCTCTCTTTATATCTCTCCCTCTCCCCCTCTCTATATCTCCTTATATCTCTATTTTTATATCACTCTATCTCACCATATATCTCTCTCTATCTCTCCCTCTTCCTCTTCCTCTTCCTCTTTATCTCTTTATATCTTCCTCTCTATCTCTCCCCCTTTATCTCCTTGTCTCTCTCTATCTTTATTTATCCCTCTATCTCTCTATGTATCTCTATCTATTTGTCTCACTCTTCCTCCCTCATTCTATATTGATCTCTACCTTTATCTATTTGTCTCACTCTTCCTCTCTTGCTCTATATTCATCTCTACCTCTATATTCATCTCCTTCGTCCATCTCTAGAAATCTCTCTCTCTCTACCCATCCATCTATCTCCCTATCTCTCCCCCCTCCCTCTTCATAGACCTTCATTGTCTTCTTGATTCAAAGGTTTTCTTTCACTCATTTTTAGAGACCTTTATTGCACAAACAATATCATTTTCTGAATGACCAACCAATTGAACTCATGTAATACACAAATTTATGCTAAAATAGGCTTAAATTTTTCCTAATTGACATTCCACACCTCTTTAGCATACCCATTGCACACCAAGGTGTGATTACTAGTTGTAGACATTGTTTACTTTATGATTGGGAAACTATTTTTTTTAATAGTTTAATAATTTATCTATTTATATAAAAAATAAGTTTTAGTAGTTATTGAATATTGATTTTAGATTTCTAATAACTTTAAATTTCTATATAATATTTTTTGTGTGTTTTAAGGAGAAATATTATATAAAATTTTAATAAAAAGTAAGGTTTTGGATTAATGTTTAAAAAATATATATATATACAATTATAAAAATAAATGATTTAATCAATACTTTAAACATCTATAAAAATTGAGATGGTTGTTCTTCAAATGTGTTCAAAGAATTAATCTTTATATATTACCATTTGATGAGTAACATTTTGTCATCCATTTTAGTTAGCATTCACCTAGTTTTGTGTCCATATTAAGCTTACCTTTTTGCCTTTTTTTTCCCTTAAGTTTCCATGATATTAGTGAAAGATTAAAGTTAATTGATATGAATAGAAGGATGCAAAACATTTGGCAATTAACCACTCATAAGAACTAACTTTGGTGGATATTATGAACATGGATGTTTGGAGGTTGAAGGAATACGTAATGGAGCTTTCCTGGAGGATCTGGTGGTCCCTTTTTGTATTTTCTTCTAGTTTCTGATAATTAATAGTCTAGTACTTAGGTTGTTTAGGCAGTTTTGGAGTGTTTGTAAAATAGTAGGCCATAGGCCATATTATTATTTTCCTAAAATCGATTGAGCAATTTTGATTGAACACTTGTAATTGGTGGATATGTCTATTTTGGAATTCTATTCTATACTAAGACTTACATATCTATGCTCTCTGTCGAGCAAGAAAGAATCTTAAGTTTTTATCTTGAAGTTGAAATTAATATAAAAACTACTGAAGTGTTGAATCTGCATGTGAGATAAACATTCTTATTCATTCAACCGGTTGGGAGAAAGGGTTCGCTCCTTTCCAATGATTGGATTTTCTTTTCTGTTATTGTGTGTGAGGTATTGTTTGTATTTTCTTAGTGATTTCAAATGTGTGTAACTTAATTCAAATTAATAATTTTGCGGATATGTTATTGGATTAATTCTGGTTGGTATGGTTGCATTTTCTAAAGTGTGAAGTAATTTCTAATTGAGAAATAATATTAATGATTGGTGTGAGTATAGATTGTAGGGATGACACGTATCAGTGACTGGTGAAGTGTATTATGTTTTTAGAACATTGAAGTAATCGGTTTTAACTTTACTATAACTTGCTGCCAAGACACACAGGTCCTATCGCCCAAGTTATTTGGCTCCTATCACCCACATTATTCCAATCCATCTTTAGCATTATATTATTTATTTGACTATTGCTAATATTTGTTGTTAATAAAGTACATTGAAGAGTGTTTTCTAATGTATCAAGTTTAAATTATTAAAGTCTAATTAAAAATTCTAAAGTCTGTATGTTGGAATGAAATAGAAAGGTAGTGATTAAGAATAGGATTGTATTCATTCAAAAAGTGTGCTTTGATTTGAATCTTAGATTAAAAGGTGTATTTCAATTCAATTCTTAGATGCATCCATCCCCCTTAGTTCATTAGTTTCAGCCCTTAGGTAGATTGCCGTAACACTATTCACAAGATTATGCCCCCAGATTGACATTGAGGAGTAAACTAAGGAAATTCCAAAGATTTATCCAAGTCCAAACCAAGATAGAATTACAAGGATTATTTTACCAATAATATCAACCATAGTTTAATCCAATCATTTTGACATTATTGTTGGGGAATGGTGTTAAAGTCATGTTAACCTAGTGAACTATGTTAGAAGCATTGTGCTAAGGAGAAAGTCTACACGACAATTGACCTCATTTGGATAACTACCCTTAGTTTGCTTTGTTGTAAGTCATATAGGTGCATGAACCACAGTAGGGATAGTAGAGGGAGACTTGTTAAGAAGGATAAGGGGTGTAACACACAACCAAAAAAATCAAAAAACAAATGAAAGTCATTAATTAAGGGAGGTAGCTTGCAACAAGAAAAATTGAAAGCTAAATTGCAAACATTAGAGTTACTAGAACCCGATATCGAGAAGTGTGTTATTAAGTCTACCATTGTTGAGACACCTACAGGTACCCATCCCGAGTCTTCTGAAATATTGTGGAAAAAGGTTGAAAAAATATTTTAGGAATCTTACGGGTCTGAAGCTGGTCCATTCTAAAAAACCCAAAATCCATTTACAACTTACTTTACCCCTTGGGCATTAGACGTCATGGTTGATCCCAACAACAACAATAATAGAGTATTGGCCAACAATAATTCAGTTACCTTTGAGTTTCCAATCA
This sequence comes from Sequoia sempervirens, assembly GCA_007258455.2. Classification (NCBI taxonomy): domain Eukaryota; kingdom Viridiplantae; phylum Streptophyta; class Pinopsida; order Cupressales; family Cupressaceae; genus Sequoia; species Sequoia sempervirens. The sequence goes on from VDFB02252616.1 coordinate 116,590,172, forward strand.
CACATCCTAAACAAGATGCCCCTATGAAGAACATTCCTCATTATGCTTTACCTATTTTTCATGGTCTTTCTATTGAGGATCCTAACATGTTCTTGTTTGATTTTGATGTGTTATGCCATAGCTATGATTATCAAATTGACACGTAGAAGCTCAAATTGTTACCAACCACTTTAAAATATGCAACCCTACATTGGTTCATGAACCTCAGGAATATCGGAACATGGGAAGTCATGAAGGAATTATTTTTGACCAAGTACCAGGAGTACTATAAAACAAAGGAGGTTTGAGACGAAATCTTCTTCATGACACAGAAATAAGATGAGTCTGTGGAGGATTGGCTCAAATGCTTCATATTTAGTTTTCAATGATCACGACAACAAGGGCTAACTCCTAATGTTGTTAAAATGTTGTTTATTAGAGGAATAAGAGATGATACTATGGAAGCATTAAATTTAATAGGTAAAGGGAACATTTCTAAAATGGAATTTAACAGTATTTGTGATATTTGTAGGAATTATTCAAGATCTCAAAGCTTAGGAAGAAACTATCCAAGTAAGTTGTATCCTACGGGAACCTCAACAGGTATCACAAAACGTGAGATAGGTAATCTAATTGAAGACCTTAAGACTAATTTGTTGAGTCATATGGGAAAACAAATAGACACTTTATATACACAAAGGAAACAAGAGGAGGTTGAGAAAGCGTTAGTTGTATTTTTTCCTATTTTTTGAAAGAGGCATAGCGGTGAAGAGTGTCCATATAATAGAACAAAGATATCTTCTTTAGAGGAATCAAGTAGGGACGCTACTTTAAAACCTCTTCCTGTAGGGATGATTGAGGTAGAATATACAGACGAACCTATTTATTTCATGGCCCAAAGAAGACATGGGAAACCAAGAGCAATGCCCCCAACTAATTACCAAGCCGCACCTCAAAATCCTTTTCAACAAAATTCCTTCCCAAACCAAACTGGATGGTATGGAGGTTGGTAAAAACCTCCATACTACCCCCAGTGGTCACAACAATATCCATCTGCTCCAGAATAATGGAAAGCTTGGCAAGCACCACTACCACCTTACCCACAATATCAGTCATTCCCTTCGTATCCACCACCTCCAACAATAAACCCATATCAACAATCCCATCAACTCTTACCATCTTTCCTATCATCTAATTAACCCTCTAGTTCAACCCAAGCACAAAAAGCAACACCCATGCCCACACAACCAATACCCAATCCAAAAAATAAGGTGGCTCAAATAGTTTATAATAATGAAGTGATAGAGTTCTCAACTTATCCTATCAATGCATTAGAGATTGATGGGGTACACCTAAGGTCAGGAAAGAACCTTCAAGGGCCAACCATCAAAAAAATTGAAGACCATCCAGTTGAGCCAGAGGAAGAGCAACCCGAGCCTCCATTTCCAAATAGGTTGCAAGAGCAACTAAAATAGTAGGAAACATCTCAACCTGATTTTGATTTTATGAATGAATTACAAAATATTAACATTAAAATTCCTTTATTGCAGGCTATTCGAGATGCTCTAGTATACACTAAAGCAGTAAAGGAACTTTGTGGGAGGAAGCAACAAAATAATCAAGACCCCAAGATGTTCCAAGTCATTGGATAACTCACAGACTTGATGATGGGGAGAATCTTTGTTCCTAAATATGTAGATCTAGGAAGTCTGATGATTAAGGTATGTATTGGTGATGTAACCCTTCCAAATAAACTTGTGGATCAGCTGTAAATGTAATGACTAACGAGACCAAGGAGAAGTTGGACCTTTAAGGACTTAGACCAACTCCAATAGTCTTGGAAATGGTTGATTGCTCCCTTGTAAAGCCAGAAGGTATGATAGAAGATATCATTATTTCTATTGAATCTTGGGAGTACCCAAAGGATTTCATGATTTTGCAACCAAAGACTAAGCTGGGGGGATACCCCTTAAATTTAGATAGTCCTTGGTTAATTGTTGCTAATTCCTTCATTAATTGTAGGTCTAGAAACATGGTGATTTTGAATGGGGAGCAAACTAAGTAGTTAACATTATACCCTCCAGCACAACAATTATTGGAAACAGAGGATCCTTTATGGATCGATAGTGACTTAGAGGAGTCTTTACCTATTTTGGCAATAGATCAAAGTAGGCAATTTGAAGATATTTCAAAAGACAGTATTATTAATCATTTATTGCAAAATCATTATTTAGTTGATAATTTTCTTGAGACAATGATTTTTCCAATGGGCATAAGTGATAATTGCCCATTCAAATTTTTTTTATTAGTTGGTAGTTCACAGTCTATTCAACATTTTATTACTTTGCATCAATTATTGCCACATACTTGTATATAAAATCCATTTTTGATAGCTAAGAACTTTTACCCATCCTCGTCTAATTCACAACTACTTGTTGTAGATACCCCTGTAGTCCCAAGTTACTGAAATTTTATCTCATAAAATACTCAACATCAATCTCGGTTTGAGTGCCTCCCAATTAAAAGAACTGATTGAGATTTTGTGTGCACACAAAGAATCTTTTGCTTGGGATTATCAATACATGAGAGGTATTCATCTCGCTACCTATACACACCATATCAATATAGAAGAAGGGAGTAGACCTATGCAAAAACCCCATAGAAGGCTAAACCCAACCCTACGAGAAATAGTTAAGGAAGAACTTCAAAAGTTTCTTAATGTAGCATTTATCTACCCCATATTAGATAGCCAATTGGTGTCCCTACTTGTGGTAGTACCTAAAATGAATGGAAAATGGTGAATATGTGTCGATTATAGGGCCCTTAACAAGGCCACTAAGAAAGACTATTTCCCACTTCCTTTCATTGACCAAGTCCTAGACACCTTAGCTGGAAAGAAGTTCTTTTCCTTTCTCAATGGATTTAGTGGGTATAACCAAATTTGCATTGCCCCAGAAGACCAAGAAAAATCTACTTTTACCTACCCATGGGGAACATTTGCTTACAGTGTCTTACCTTTTGGATTGTGTAATACACCCACTACTTTCCAATGAGTTGTTCTAAGTATTTTTGTTGATTTAATTAATGACTGTGTAGAAGTGTATGTGGGTTACTTTACTATTTATGGTAACACATATGATGAAGGTAAGGAAAATCTTGAAAAAGTGCTTAAACAATGTATTGATACTAATTTTTCTTTAAGTCATGAAAAATGTCATATCTTAATGACTGAAGGAATTGTTTTGGGTCACTATATTTCCCAAAAAGGAATTGAGGTGGATTTGAAAAAGAGACAGATTATCTAATACTTTCTCATACCTACTTGTCCAAAGGATGCATGTTGTTTCCTAGGACATGTAGGTTATTATCACAACTTTATTCAAAATTTCAGCAAGATTGCCTCACCCCTCTTTGTGTTGCTAGGGAAAGATGCAGATTTCTCATGGACACCCGAATGTTGGCAAGCCTCGAAGAACTTAAAGGTAAACTAATAACTACACCTGTACTATGAGGACCCAATTGGGAACTTCCATTCCATATACATACCAATGCATCAGATACTTCTATGAGATCCATCCTTAGAAAAAAGGAAGACACTCTCTTTTACTCTATTTAATATATTAGCAAGAATTTTACTGGTGCTGAGGTAAACTATATTGTCACTAAAAAAGAATTCTTGGTTGTAGTTTATGCAATAAATAAATTTTTCCACTATATCATTGGATATAGATTTTTTGTACATACAGATCATTTTTCCATTATATTTTTGATGAAAAAACCTATTGTTATAGGACAAGTGATTTGATGGTTTATTCTTTTGCAGGAGTTTGATATTACCATCCTTGACAAACCAGGGTGAGAGAATGTAGTGGCCGATTTTCTCTCCAAGCTGCAATGTGAAGATGAACCAATTCCAGTTGATGATTCCTTTCCATATGAGCATCTTTTTTCTATATCAACAAAAATTATGTGGTACGCTAACATGGAAAACTATTTGGTTTCTTGCAGGTTTCCACCTCATTTCTCTCTAAGGGAATGCCAAAAGCTGGTTGGACTCAATGGTGATTACATGTGGATTAATGGAATGCTCTTCCAATGAGGCCTTGATAATATCATGTGTCAATGTGTGCTTGAAGAATATGTCTTCGACATTCTTCATGCATGCCACACAGAACCTTGCGAAGGACATTTTGTTGCTCATAGGACTACCCAAAAGATCCCAACCACGACTATTATTGGCCCACACTCCATAAGGATAGTAAGCATTATGTTAAATATTGTGATAAATGTCAATGTATGGGGTGACCTACCCACTCTAATGAAATTCCTTTACACCCTCAGTTATCCATAGAACTGTTTGAAAAGTGGGGGTTAGATTTCATAAGGCCCATTAATCCTCCCTAGAATAAAGAATATATCTTAGTTTGTAAAGATTATGTCACTAAATGAGTAGAGGTAGTAGCCTTAAAGCATGCTAGGGATACTAAGGTTGCTAACTTCTTGTATTCAATTTTTTTTACCAAGTATGACGTGCCTCACGAAATTCTCATAGACCAAGGAGCACAATTCACCTCTGACTTGATTGTTACATTGGTACGAGAATATGAAATCAAGCATCGAAAGTCTTCTCCATATTATCCATAGGAAAATGGGCAAGTAGAAGTCACCTACCAAGAATTGGATAATATTCTCACAAAGACAGTAGCATTACACAAGAAAGACTAGGTAGAAAGACTTCTCGAAGCAGTTTGGGCCTATCACACAACTTGGACGATAACTATCAAACTAACACCATATGAGCTCGTCTATGCCAAGAAGGTTGTCTTACCATACGAATTCAAAGCAAAGACTCTTTGCACCACCCTTTAGCTTGGAATGAGTCTCAGTGAAGCACAGAAAGAGATACTTTCCCAACACCATTCTTTAGATGAAATGTGTCAAGAGGCCCTTTTTCATGAAAAACTGGTGCAGAAGCAAAGAACACAATGGCATGACCATTTCATCTAGTCACAGACATTCCAACCTAGAGATTCGGTGTTACTTTATGATTCCCAATTCCAGGACTTCATAGGGAAGTTCCACACTTGCTAGCTCGACCCTTATGAAATTCAGACTGTGTATGATAACGGTGATATTAGACTGTGTACCGTGGATTCTAAACATATGACTCTTTTGGTACTGTGATGGAGGAACCAACTCTTGTTCCTCTCACGGCCTCTAAATAACAATGTATGTATGTGAAAAAGAAAAAAAGGGAAAAAAGAGAGAATAAAATTACAATAAACCTAGAGGTGAAAACCAGTTCTTTGGCACCTCTAGGAGATGATTAGTTGAAAACTGGGATCCCAATAGTTTATCATTGTGAAAAATAAATAAATAAAACAATAGTGAAAAAATAAATAAAATAAAACAAAATAATACTAATAATACAAATATGTCTTGCTAGACCTTGGCGAGAGGTAGTATTCTTTGGTTGACATCCTCTCCTATGGTAGAACAATGTTTCTTTGGACTCCTATCATCACCACTTGTCCTCCTCCATGCACTTATTCTCATTCCGCCCCTTTTTTTTCTTTTCACCCATCCCTTCCACCCCTTTTTCGTTCCACTTTTCCCATTTCTTTGTGTCCTTTTTTGCCATGTGGCCACTAGTTCTTTTCTTTCCCCCATCTCTATGTTTGGTGGTTTGTACCCCACGTTATGATTGACACCTTTTCATTTTTTTTATTTTCTTGTGGGTCCCACTTCGACTGTTTCCCTTTACCTGTGTTTGTCTCCATTCCACATGTCACATCGGCTTCCTATTTTCCTTTTTGCTAGTGCCCCTTGCCTTTTTCTGCCCAGTATTTTTCCACTGTGGTTTTATACATGGCGCTCACTTGCAAATGTCACTTTGACTACCCCGTCTACCGCTCCATTTTCGATGCATCCATCTTATCATCGTTTTCCTTTGTTTTTCCTGTATCGCCATCTCTCTTTCATTCTATCATTTCATTTCACATATGGCTTGATTTCTTATGATTTGCTTTTTTACACATGTGCCATACTGATTCCATATATTCTCCATCAGTATTTCCAGCTTGACATATCTCCACAGGTGTTCTCTGATTGTTGCTCATTTGTTTAGTTGCTTTGGACCTCTGATTCTATATGTCACTTGTGCTAATTTTTGACACTGCCAATGTCCTTTTGACAGTAACATTGTTAGAGGTTTTATACTTTCTTTTCATATTAATTTTCTTTTATCCTTTGCATTTATTATGGCAACCCCAAGGATAGTTCTATATGATAAGTTGTGGGGGTGTGGCCATACCAAGTCATGATTACCCTCTTGTCATAAACAACTTACCCTGTTATGATAATTGCTTTGTTTACTCTATCGAGTTCATGTGAAGTCTAGCCTTAATCTTTCACCAGAAATTTCACTCCTACTAATCTTTTTATCTCAAATCCTGCTAATTCCCATCACCATGGGAGGTGGTATCCATGTAAATGTCAAGAACCAACGGATATGCAACATGTGAAAGTTGACCCAATAGTGTATCAAGTCTTTGAAAATGTGGGTTGGCATTTTTTTTCAACGGTTGTGTGGGTATAATGATGCAGTCACATTTGAATTTTCCATGGCCTTTAGTAGTGCCAACAACTCCACTGAAGTAAGAGGGATTTCCTTGCCAGTTAACTGATAGGTTATTGCCGAGGTAATAGGGTTACCTAAGACGGGAGAAGAATATTTTCCATCAATAGTAAATAGGGCCCCAGTGATTCAAGTGTAATCCCAACAATTCCTGAGGAAAGGTGAAATGTTACAGTCAACTCCTAAGCAGGGCACTCTACGAACCTCACTTCCTACGCATTGGACTGTCATAGCTAAAATTGTAACTTAGTATGTCATGGGAGAAGGAAGGCATGTTTATGTTTTTTCCCACCATTTTAGATTGTTATCTCATTTACGCCACAATGATTTGGTTAACCTTCCACATTATCTTTTCAAATCCATCAAGAGAATGAGTTTGGATGTACAAAAAGGCCACCATAATTCTGTAGCACATCATGGTATGATAAAACTGCTTGTCATGTGGGGTTTAGCTCAAATAATTCCTTTGGTTAGTTGGGTCATGTTCTCAAAAGAAGAAACTCCCTCTAAGTCTTTGGCACCAACAAATAAACTTGTGACCCATGAAACCAAGGGTAGTAGTGAAACCTTTGAAGAATTGGATGATTACTTTGATGAAAACCTAGGGCAATCAGATCAAGATGTCAAAACCTATGGAAGAGAAAACCATAGTGAGGAATTTGAGGGTTCATAGCTAGAAAAGTCGATATGGGGTAGTAATGATGCAAAGGTTAAATTGGGGGTTTGTTCTAGGAAGGTCAAAAACATTGTTGGTGTTAGCACTCCACCTGTGGTAACCCCTTATAACACCGAATTCAAGAGGAAGTATGAGTCTACAACAATTTTCCTCTGCTGCTTGTACCTTAAATCAAAACCCTAATTTAGAAATTGTGGCTACTGGTTCTTTGAAAGGAAAAGATAGGAAAAGTCGTGAACAAAGAAGGAAAAATAGAAATAAAATGAAACAGAACATAACTAATCCTAAACCCTCTAAGGAATAAGAAGAGTTAGATAATCAAGACAAAGAGGTATTTGATGATCCTCACAACTAGCAGGAAGAAGGAAACATGAGTAAATAGGAAAGCATTTTCACTAAACCGCCTCTACAAGAATTGGGAAATAATTCTCCATAGGTGGACCAAAATCTGATGGCTTAAGATACTAGTGTTTCTCCCCATGGTTATGGATTTGATGAGATCGATCCAAATCCAGAAGTTGCAATCAACACTTCCCCTGGTAATGGCATACCTAAGGACGATACAAAGGATAATTCCAATGAGATCTCCAAGACAAAGGAATTCTCTATAGAATAAATCAGGTCCTTATGGGAAAAAGTCAACTAGTTGGAAGCCCAAATGAAACTCCTTCAACCATAGTTGCAACAATTCCATGATAAAAACCAACAACAAGCTCAAGAGATAACAAAATTAAGGTATCAATTGGAGCAGTTGATTTAGGGACATAACCCAACCATGGATGGGTATATAACTTTGGAAGAACACCGAGAGGTGATTGATAATCTAAAAGCCTCATGGGAGGAAAAGATTGCAATGAAATGTATGACTATAGAGTATCACCATGGTAAAATTGATGAGCTAAGGGCTGCAATGGAATGATGGATTTCAATTGATTATATTTCCAAGGTTGAGAATCAATAGGTGATCTAGCAGTTGAAGGAGCAGTGGGGCAAGGAGATAATGGCAACAGTACAAAGACAAACAAATAATTCAACTTGATTTGTAAGTTTTTGCATGAGGACATGCAAAGTCTTTAGTTGGGGGGAATGCTGAGTAACATTTTGTCATCCATTTTAGTTAGAATTCACCTAGTTTTGTGTCCATGGTAAGATTAACTTTTTGTCTTTCTTTCCCTTAAGCAACTGTCATGATATTTGTGAAAGATTAAAGTTAATTGATATGAATAGAGGGATGCAAAACATTTGGTAATTAACCGCTCATGAGAACTAACTTCGGTGGATATTATGAATAGGGATGTTTGGAGGTTAAAGGAATGCATAATGGAAGTTTCCTAGAGGATCTTGTGGTCCCTTTTTGTATTGTCTTCTAGTTTTTGATAATTAATAGTCTGGTTCTTAGGTTGTTTAGGCGGTTTTGGAGTGTTTGGAAAATAGTAAGACGGGAGCCATATTATTATTTTCCTAAAATTGATCAAGCAATTTTGATTGAACACTTGTAATTGGTGAATATGTCTATTCTGGTATTTTGTTTTGCACTAAGACTTATATATCTACGTTCTCTATCGAGCATGAAACAATCTTAAGTTTTTATCCTAAAGTTGAAATTAATATAAAAACTACTAAAGTGTTGAATCTTCATGTGAGATAAACATTCTTCTCCATTCAACCAGTTGGGAGAAAGGGCTCGCTCCTTTCCAGTGTTTGGATTTTCTTTTATGTTATCGTGTGTGAGGTATTGTTTGTATTTGCTTAGTGATTTCGAATGTGTGTAACTTAATTCAGATTAATAATTCTATGGATATGTTATTGGATTAATTTTAGTTGGTATGGTTGTATTTGCTAAAGTGTGAAGTAATTTCTAATTGAGAAAGACTATTAATGCTTGGTGTGAGTACAAACTATAGGGATGGCACGTATCAACAACTAGTGAAGTGTATTTTGTTTTTAGAACATTGAAGTAATCAGCTTGAACTTTACTATACCCTGTTGCTAGGACACATAGGTCTTGTCACCTAGGTTATTTGGCTCTTGTCGCCTACATTATTCCAATTCATCTTTAGCATTATATTCTCTATTTCACTATTGCTAATATTTGTTGTTAGTAAATTATATTGAAGAGTGTGTTTTCTAAGGTATTGAGTCTAAATCATTAAAGTATAATTAAGAACTCTAAATTTTGTATGTTGGAATGAAATAAAAAGGTAGTGATTAAGAATAGGATTGTATTCATTCACCAAGTGTTCTTTGATTTGAATCTTAGATTAAAAGGTGTGTTTCAATTCAATTCTTAGATGAATCCACCCCTCTTAGTTCATTAGTTTCAGCCCTTAGGTAGATTTCCACAACACTGTTCACAAGCTTATGCCCCCAGATTGACATTAAGGAGTAAATTGAGGAAATTCCAAAGATTGATCCAAGTCCAACCCAAGATAGGATTACAAGGATAATTTTACGCACAATATCAACCATAATTTAATCCAATCACCATTTATTTTCTATATGATTTAATGGTTTAGTTTCTTTTTGGGGGAAATATGCATGTGTAGTATGTTATTTGATTAATTTGAATGATTAAATAAAATTCAAATATTTGATGGGACTTAACTTATACAAGATTACAAGTATAAAAAAATATTTTATTATGAATTACTATTTTATTTACTAAATATATGGATACATGAATAGATAAATAGAACATTTAAGACTACTTTATTTTATTAGATACAATTTATTTTACTTAAAATAATTATTTTATTTTATTTATGAAAAATTGTCATTTATTAAATTAACGTTTTAAGTAAACTATTATAAATAACTAGAAATGGATAACTTCTTTTTCTTAATAATTTAATACATTATATGTTTATATGAACAACAATAATTAATAACTATTTAGATTACTATAGATCGTGCTCTTTTCTCTCTAGAGTGGCTTCTCTCTTTTGTGTGTTCTCTTTCGACACTTAGTAGACTTGGATTTGATCACTTTCCTATTTCTTTGAATGCTGAGTTGTTGGGAAGAAGGGAATCATTCCCTTTTAGATTTGAGAAGATGTGGGTTAGTCACTTGAGCTTAAGAGATAGAATTGTTTCTTGGTAGGACATTCGTGTGGATGGTTTTGCTATGTGTAAAGTGGCTAAAAAGCTTGCTTTTGTTAAGAAAAATGGAATAAATCATCTTTTGGTAATATCTTTTGTGAAAATTCTAAGATTAAGGATAAGCTTAACTCTTTACAACAAAGGATTCCAAATTTTGGGAATGATCCTGTTACTCTCCAGGAGGAGAGTATTCTCTTGTCTAAGCTACATAACATTATTGCCAGGGAAGAATAATTTTGGAAGAAAAGATCAAGGGCTATTTGGCTCCAGAGTAGGGACAAAAATACTCGATTTTTCCACCTTACAACTCTGAAGTATAGATCCTCTAATAGGATTTCTAATTTTTTTCACAATGCTCAAACATTAGAGGAGGATGATGAGATCAGGAGTGTTGCTTGCTCTTTCTTTACTAATTTGTTATCTGATGATCACCCTTTGGATCCTACTTTTCAAAAAAAAATCTTAATGTTATTCCTTACATTGTTTTTGAGGAGATGAATAAGAAGTTTGCTTACATCCCTTCTGAAGAGGAAGTAAAAAAGGTTGTCTTTTCTTTTGAAGGAAATAAGGCTCTTGGATCAGATGGCTTCCCTATATTTTTTTTCAAACCTACTGGGATATTGTTGCTAAGGATGTCATCAATGCAACTAAAGAATTATTTGGAAGTAGGCAGCTCTTGAAGGAGTTGAATTCAACTTTTATTGTTCTTATTCCTAAGAAACCTGGGGCTTCTTCCTTCAATGAGTTTTGGCCGATCAACTTATGCAATTTCTTTTGTAAAAACTTATCTAAAGTGTTGGATTCTAGGTTGTAGCTAGTTCTTCCTCTTATTATTTCTCCTCAACAAAATGGTTTTGTTTTAGGTAGGAAGATCCTGGACACCATTATTACTATGCATGAGAACATTCACTCTCTAATGGTCAACAAGAAGGTTAGCTTTATCCTAAAATTGGATCTCATGAAGGCTTATGATCGTGTGAATTGGAATTTTTTATTGAATATCTTGAAGGCTTTCGGTTTCTCTGAGCATGTTTTGTAGTTGATTGGGTAGTTGATCTTTACTCCTTGTTTCTTTATGTTGGTTAATGGATCTCCCTCTATCTTTTTTAGAAGTTTGCATGGGTTGAGGCAAGGAGACCCTATTTCTCCTTTCCTCTTCATTATTCATAGGTGGAGTTGGTGGGCAGATATGTTCTTAATGTTATCTCTAATGGTGCTTTTAGAGGGATTTTCCCATCCTCTCTTCATTAGTCTTGCTCTCACTAATAGTTTTTGGATGATACCATTATCCTTTTTGAGGCATCGGTTATTGTGGCCAAATCCATTCATCTTATATTACGACAGAATGAATATGCTTCTAGTCAGAAGGAAAGTCTTTTTAAAAGCATGGTGTTCTTCCTTAATACTCCAAAGTGTAGAAGACAAAAGGATTGCTTGGATTCTATAGTGTGGTATAGGGGGAGCTTCCTTCTACTTATTCGGGGCTTCCTCTTTGTTTGAATGTTATTCCTAAATCCTTTTGGAAAGGATCGATTGATAAATTCAACTCTAAACTTGTTGGTTGGAAAGGCACTTTTCTCAGTCAAGCAGGGAAGATTAAATTGATTAAATCCACTCTGTAGAACCTTTCGGTGTACATGCCTTGAGTCTAATACAGATTCCTAGGAATTTTGGGAGAAGATTGAGAGTATTCAAAAATACTTCCTTTGGTTTGGAGTAGACGAAAAAAGTAGATTGCATCTAATCTCTTGGGAGGAAGTGTGTAGATCCAAAAATCAAGATGGATTGGGTTTAAGGAAATTGAAGGAGTTTAATCTAGCCCTCCTTGTAAAATAGTTATGGAACCTGCTTTTAGGAGGAAAGGAATGGACTTATATTATTTCCTCTAAGTATCTGCAAGGAATTTACAAGTTCAAAGATCTTTTGGGGGATGGCTTCTTTCCTCCCTCGGGGTCAGCTTTGTGGAACTTCATGATTAAAGCTCGATCTATTGTGGCTTCTAGAATTTGGTGGGTTCTTGGTAATGGTGGGTATGTGCAGGATCATGGGGGTCCAAAAAGTGGCAATGGGAAAAAAACATGTTTTTAACACGTCCAAAAATGCAGAATTCGCACCTTTGACTTTTTGTAGGCTTGGGTACAATATTTGTTTTAGTTTGGTAATACCAAACCAAAATGGATATCTGTTTTGTTTTCAAAATAGATATCCATTTTGAAAATCGGGAACCCTTTTTTTTGAAAAACAAGATATCTGTGTGAAATAGATATCCGTTTGAAACTGATATCCGTTTTGAAAACCTAAAAAACACTCTAGTAAAATGGGCATAACTTTTGCGTTTCTTATCGAAATTTCAAATTTTTATAGGCGTTGGAAAGGTGATTGAGAGCTCTATACAATGGAATAGGTGATGTTTATATATTATACACCAAAAAATAATTATAATCATTTGAACTTCATATTTCATTTTTGAAACATCAAATGCTCACTAATTTCACATGCAAAGTCTTTTTTTCATGATTTTTTTGTAACACTCATCTCAAAATACTTGAAACATTAGAAAAAGTAATGATAATGAAATATTTATATTCTTTGTAGAAAGGATATGAACAAATCTTCATAAATCATCATATCTATCTATCCCTTTCTCTACCTTTCTATATATCACTATGTCTCCCCTTAAGCTCTAGATCTATCCCTCCCTCCTTTCTTCTCTCTTTATCCCTTTTTATACCTATATTTCTCAATCTCTCTCCTTGATATCTAGACATATCTCTCTACCTCTTTGTCCATCCTTCCTTCCTTCTCTTTCTCTCTCTCTCACTCCCTCTCTCGCTCAGGTCCCTCCCA